>JASSUY010000218.1:0-32950 GCA_032466535.1 Forpus xanthops | reverse complement strand
GAGGTCATCAGCCTGGTTTGCTCACACAAAATCACATTAAGAAATACATAAATCAAAAATAAGGGGGAAAAAATAATCAAACCATTTTGTTAAGCACTTACATTTGAATATAAAACTGGAAATGCCTGGTATTATCTGAATTTATAAAGAATATTAGTGTCAGTATCCAGGACTTCCCAGTTGTGTGATAAACACACAACGGCACACAAACATCAAGACTACAAAGGAATTGAGAAGTCAAAGCTACCTTCCTCTGCTCTTTAATGAACAGTATCAAAGCCAGAAAAAAATATAACAGCAGCTGACAGTGTAAGTGGTGATACAGAAAAACATGAAGAACAGTATTCTTCTCCCCTCTACTCCCTTCAATGTCCCATAAAATACATCCATGTACTGCATTTATTTAAAGGCTGGTGATGAAAAATAGCCAACATTATCCTCCCTACAACTGAACCAGAGTATTTATGAAGAGTGGTTCCCAGAAGAGGCCAAAATCCTGTCTTTGAGCATTTGCTATATTGTAAGACTGCAAAAGTTTTGAGCAGTGTTTAACCAAAGTCAATTAGGTTTACACAGCTTAGAACCCAGTGCCTCACTGGATGCACTATCAACAGCACATAATGGAAAGTGAATGATAGGACAAGAGGTAAACAAGCAAAGTCCTGCAATTCAGAAGGCTGACACTGAGGTCTTCTGACCTTCAGCAGTGCAGTGATGTGCAGTATGAATTTACTGTTTGCTGCAGTGCACTGCATGACAGCGTGTAACATGTTATAACAGTATTAAAGCATTGTCTAATAACTGTGCAGGCTCTCAGTCCACCATCCCCACTGCACTACTTACGCTGTAACACCATACCCTTATCCCAAAGTTTTCCTGCCTATTTCGTAATACACCCTTCTTTACCATGTGGGTTTTGGGCAGGAAAAATGAAGCTTAAGTCTTTGATGTAGGCACTGAACTGGTTCGCAGCTTAAGCAACCTTCCTGTCTTTTTTTCTGGGTGTATTTCAGCTCTTTACTCATCTCTAGAATCTTTCTGCCTTCACCTATTGTAGTTGCTTTAATAACTGAGAAGGTAGCAATTGACAGTGCAATGCCTTGAAGATATTTAACGTTACCAATAACACATGAGGAGGTATTTTCGCTCATAATCAATACCTTCATTTTCTTTCTCTAACAGACATTTTGTTTACACATAATAAGCTAATAAATACTAGTATAGCCTCAGTTTTTGCTTTCTCAAGTTATGTCATGATGTGACATACAGTTAAAATTCACTTGTAAGGTAATCACATTCCATTATGCCCTACAAGTCCCTTCCTTCATTCCTTGATATACCAGCACCAAAGTATAACAAAGAATTAATGTTACATTGACAAACATAGGTATACCCACAATTGCTCACATGCATGCATGTAAATACAGAGACACACAACAGCAACTTCTGAACCACAGTCAGAGAAGTTGAGCCTTACCAAAATTATTCCATCACTGAAGTCATGGATTCATTATAGTCTCACTGACTTGTCAATTATTCACCAAATGCTTATTAAAATTTGATATGTATTTCATGAATCTCTGAACTTAGTATTCTTTTTTTTTTTTTTTTTTTTTTTTTTTTTTTTTTTTTTTTTTACAAAATGGTGGGCAATACTGAGTCCTTTAAAAGAATCTGGTGTTGTGTACACTGAATACAAGCGTATTACAGCTGTTTCAAGATTCAAGTCTACAGGTGGTAGGAGCTGACATGCATGCAAGTGCAGGCATTAAAAAAGGAAAAACTGCCCTACAGCATTTTACTATGTGCAGCCAACATTCAGGTTCTTTTACCATCATCAGTGCTTGCAGAGCAAGCTTCCCATTCAGAACACTTATCCTTTAGTGCATCTTAGAAGCTACATTTTTACCATCTACTAAACACACGCTGCATGCATCACCATTGAATGGAGAGCGAGTAGCCCATTAATCAATAAATATTTTTTCATAATACTTATTTAGAAAATATAAAATAACATGATTATATGCAACACTGTATTTCATAAGCTAAATACCACTTTTTGAAAGTTGTACCAGCTTAAATACTCATGGACAAAGCAAGAAGCTGATAGAACTCCACAGATGGATCTAATATCTTGAACAATCCATTCTATTTTGAACTTAGCTTTTCTTCAAACTAGTTCCACTGTTTATAAACAAGATCTAAGTCCCTCCCAAGGTTAATCAAATAAGCATAAAATACAACCTCCCCAAAAAAATCAAAATAATAAAAAAGGGAGAAAGCACCTTCAAAGCTGATATTTGCTCAAAACCTGGAGCAGTTGCCATGGAAATCATTCTTTTGATCCATAAATATCATCAAAATAGCATGAGTATTTGAACCAAGTCCAGCTAGTTTGAAGTAAAAAAAAGTAAGAAGGAAATGAAAATGACAAAATGACAGAAGGAAAAAGAAAAAGGTGATAAAAATCTCCCAGTTACATTTACCTCCTCTTTTCAAACTTTCTCCTTAAGTCTGTGTTTTACTAAAAACTTCATTATAATCACAGCGTATAGAAAATTTAAAGAGCTGAAGAGGCAGAAAATTTAAATAGACTAAATTAAGGGCAAGAATAATGCATAATAGAACTTCACTAGCAGTGTGAACACTTATTAATTGTATACAGTCAAGACAAAATGGTACTTGAAACATGCCTGCTTTTAAACTTGTAAATAGATGATCTAACTCAAAAAGATTACTCACCCATCTAAATACTCAATCTTTACCATAAATGAAATTTACATCAGTCCACTTATAGACCTCAGCATCATGGAGAAGACATCATCATGCAACTGTATGTACTACAGTCAGCACCAGTAAAATAGTTTTTCCTACATGCTTAGATTCCCCCTGCAATCATAACATACTTATCCCTTCACTCCATTTTGCATTTCGCTGCCTTAACTATGACAATGATCCAGTTTAAGAACTGGAACTTTATTTTCAATAAGAATATGATCACAATTGAGGAAGTTATATTTATCAATGCTAAGTATATTATGCTACACTTCCCATGAGTACCTGCAGAACATTCCTCCATAGCCTCAAGTCACAACAATGTCTGTGCCTATGCTTTGGAGGGAAGCACTGCAGCAGCCTTCATAAGTTCATCTGAATTTTTGTCTAATCCTCACCAAGAGGCAGGAAACACTATACCTGCAAACTGGAAGGCCTGACTGTAACTTTAGTTTTGTTCTAGGCTCAGTTCCCCAGAGCTTTTCCGGATAAACCAAGTCCAGGAGGCCTAGACTTCCCTTCTTGATAACTGCAATGGGTTCAGCAGTAGCAGTCTTTTCTCCTCCTTGGTAGCTGGTGCAGTGCTGTGTTTTTGATTTTGGGCCTGGGAACAGCGCTGATAACACCAGTGTTTTCAGTTACTCCTTGGTAATGTTTTCATCTGACCAAGGATTTCTGAGCCTCGTGTTTTGTCAGGAAGGAGGGGAAGCCAGGAGGAAGCAGGGACAGGATACCTGACTCAAACTGACCAAAGAGGAATTCCATACCACAGCATGTCATGCCCAGGATGTAAAAACAGAGTGCAGAGACCCAGAAGGGGTGGGGTTCACTGCTGTGTCAGGCTTCATATCAGGTGGTGAGCAGTTGTGTTCTCTTTCCTTGTATTACTCATTATTATTGGTGGTAGCAATAGCCATTCATTATACCTTAGTTACTAAGCTGCTCTTTTCCCAATCTGTGGGAGTTGAATTCTTTTGATTCTCCTTCCCAACCCTCCGGGAGCAGGGGGAAGAAGGAGGGGGGAATGAGTGAGCAGGCTGGGTGATTTACAGCTTAAATCATGAAAATAACTTTTATCCTTCAAGGTCAATAACAACTGAGCTTAGACCTCCTATCTCAGGATAGTAGTTTATGCCATCTCTAGTAGTAGAAATGGTTCAAAAGAGGTAGATGTATACAGCATAGGATTATTTGGAAATGCACACACTCCTAAGTCATTCTTCTCTTTCACCTCCCTGCAACCTAGCTTCCTGCATAGTAAGAGTTAGAGGACAGCTTCAGAGTTTCCTGGAGGTATTCCTGGACATGAAATTGCAGAACAGCTACAGGAGCTTCTCCAAGCAAACTCTGGAGGCAGAATTTATTTTCTCTACTTTAAAATGGTAAATCAAAAAATCCTGTTCTGTGGGTCGGCTTCATCTTGCTAATCTCTCAAGTTTTCTCAGACAGCTCTTGCAAAACAACTTTAGAATGAAAGAGTAGTCCTTCATTCATTCAGCTGGCAATTATGTCATATTGTATGTGCTCCTTTTCTGCAACAATCTACACTTACTAGTTCCTAGTTGGCAAAATGGTAGTTCATAAGGGGGAAAGAAGATCAGTAATTATTGCCTTTCAGCACAACTTACCAGGGCAGGAAGGGGTTATGACAAATAAATACTTTTCTCTGTGCTGTACTAGAAGAGAACTCTAAAAACCCTTTACCTCCAGTTTTATTGTTTCTTTTCTGGAAAGATACTGCTTTCAGTGGCAAAAGGCTACGGTGATGAGCACAAAACAGAGCAGAAGATAAAAGTTACAGTGAAATATAAGTTCAAACTGCTAACCTGACCACTCAGAGGTGTAAAGAAAGCAAGCAAGCAAAAAACCTACACAACTTACCAACAGTATGAATGCACATAAAATATGATAAAAAAAAAATTTATGAATGTCAATGCAAAAAAATATGGGTGGAAAATGAAACAAGCCTGAGAATTAAGTACAGTCTATAAGTACTTTAGTACTGTGTTCGTGATTATATGGTTCAATAGCCAACTTCCTTCAAGACTCCTGGGCTTCATGGAATGTTTTAAATACTGTTTTTCAGGAAAAACAAAAGAAAGAAAAAGTTAAGGGGGATCGACACATGGAAACACACAACACAATGTAAGCCTTCCAGTATAAACTTGTCACAAAAGATCGATTTGTTGACTGATTTTATAACTATTATTTTACAATATTATCTATTGATTCTCTTACATCTGAGAGCAGTGCAACTACTCTCCCCCCAAAAAAAAACATATGTAGAAGACAGCATCATACATATGTTACTGCACAACACATACATTGTGAACAACTAAACTCATGCTCCAGCGGAGGCCCAACTATATTAGATGCTATCAAATAGTTATGAAGGTGTATTCCTTTGTTGTAAAGAAGTCCAAGGCAAGACCTGAAGAGGAAAAATAGTCATCTGTATACCTAGCTTTCCTGTTTGCATACCTTTGAAAACTTCTCAGGCAGCCACAGAGATTCAGTGGCACTTTCTTCTTCTTGAATCATCAACACCTACCCAACAGCCTTCTGATGCAACACAGACTTCTTTGATGCTACACAGTTTTGATGACAATGGTAGGTAGTGGGCTTACAGCTCAGGTAAGAGAGCCCCATATACCAACTGACTCAAGGGCTCCTTTTGAGCAGGTGACAGGAACCCATCACTGCCCATAGAAAAACAGAGGAAAGGTGAAGCAGGCTGTCATGCTCCACAGGAAGCCATTGGAGTGCCACAAACTGAAGAGTTAACCAATGGCAAAGAACAATACCAGTGATCAATAGCTATATCTGCATGCATGGACTTAATTTATACAGCTGAGCTATATGATACATAAGTGATTTTTAGTAACAGCTTCACAGCAAATCATGCAGAGGATTTCTTAGCAAACACGCTCATTTTTCTGCTTGTGCTAAAATTACATTGGAGACCAGGGAGAGGAAAAAGAAAGCAAAAATCATGTAAAATATTATTTCAAAATCACTCAAAGAAACAAATGTAGCATGACCAAGGACAGAACTTATTGCCTATGTCCATCAAAGGATGAGATGCAACTCCTCCAAAACAGCTGGACATATAAAGTATGCTTAAAAAGCAGATGTTTTTCCCATTAAAGGTAGCAGAATTTCTGAAGTTCTGAACCCTTTTGTCTCCAGATCAATAAAGACATATATACTTGGGTTGCAATCCTGTGATCCAATACATGTAAGAGCATACATATGGGAACACAGTTTATGAACAAGTGTTTACACATCAAGCTGTTAACTTACTACTTCTTGCCTAGCCTGTGTTACTTTCACCTTCAAAAACCAGTAAACCTTATGTACCAGTATTCCAGAGTAGTAATTATGCCTTTCTGAATGAAAAGACTAAGTGCAAATATGTTGTAAATAAAATGCTTGATGCATTAACGAGAGCTCCCTGTTGATTTTTTTTTGTATTTTTATACATCTTTTCAAAGAAATATAGAAATAAAATATTTTAGAAAGGTATGTGCCTCACAGAGTTCCTTGAGGCATGTGATATCTTACTGCTACATACTCCTTGGCATATGCTTTCTTTTAATAAAAAGTTCCTGAACAAAACCACTATCTTCTGTTCAGCAGAAGAAAAACAAATTATTCCCATTCCATTTATGCTGTGTGACTATTATGCAGAAAATCAGACTACAGCTTTCTTTCTAAAGAGAGAAAGGCCCAAAAGCAGATCTCTAAGCAAGCTGATTTGTTGTGCTAAGGAACATTATAGGTAGGTGTAAATTAGTCAGAAAATGGTTGCAGATGGTAAGGAAAAGAAATCTTACTATAACCGAAAATGATGCATGAGACTATACATGAAACATAACTACAAAAAAGCATAATTTAAAGGTGGTCTCGCTTTTTGTTTGAGGCTTTCTCAAATATAGCTATAGCTTTCCCAGCACCCATAATATGCAGCTGGAGGAAGCATGAAGCAAAACACTTTAGAGACCTCATTCAGCTGGCCTCCACAAACTCTCCCTCCTTTAAAACCTGACAATACCAGTAAATTTTCACCCTTTGAGCCCTGACCACTTCTCACTTACTCTAATGGCCCGCTGAGGACAAAATTAAGAATTATCACTGTCCTCAGTATGAGTTGCCACATCAGAAAGTTTTGGTCCATAAGAAATACTAAACTGAATAAACCAGCCCATTTTCCTATTTTTGCAAGTAACTGGAAACACCCTTAAAAGCCTGCAACCTTCTGCAACTTCCCCAAGCTAATAGGAAGTTCCTGAATTTCTGTTTCAATGTTTACCTGTACAGTTGTTCACCACCTTCCTCTCTACACTTTCTAGACATAGATCATAACTATATCCTTCCTCCCACCTGCTTTACATAAAATCCTGATGCTATTTCTTCCTATGAAGTTCACTCTTCCACTTGTACATTGTTACCTACTCTTAAGTATGCAGTTAATTACTGAAACCTCATTCTCTACAGATAGCCTTCAAATTAGCTGTCTTCTCCTGCTAGTCCAAAATATCTTTACAAGAAAAAAACTTTTAGCAACTATGTTAGAATCTTTGCTCACTTGCCTTCCTAAGCAGTGCTATGACTTCACTCTTGGAACTCCCTATACAACAGGCCCCAAATATCACTGTTTGCAAGTTGCGTATGAAAGCATACACAGTATGTTTTTATTAAATCTTTTCAGGTAGGTACACACCTGATCTAAATAGTTCCTGGGATGTTATCTGTAGTGCTGCTTGATTCATATTTCCCCTTGTTCTTTCCTACCTGGTATTATATTTCAGATCCTAGGTAATAAACTCTCCGGGGAAATCTGCTGCTTTCCTTTGCTTTGAGAAGCGTCAAGCACCCCTTCACATGATACACAGATAAGAATAGGCAAACAGCATACACCCTGAAAACACACAGGAAGAGATGTTTGTTATTTCAATGTCCGCCTTCGTATTTCACCTTGTAAAGCCTGGGAAACAGTTTGTTGCCACCAAGGTAAACAGGAATAGAAGCATACCTTCAAGGAGCATCACCAGAGGTGACAACTACAGCAAATTCCCTGGCACACTCCCTTGGATCACAACAGAATGACCAACACTGGCAAGGACATCAGCCTAGCCTCCTGCTGAAAGCACAAGGTAGACATAGTTCATAAGGTCTTCCCACTGACCAAACCCTACGCCCTGATAACAGGGAAACCCCAACTGTATTGCCTCATGAAGAAGACATACACATGCAGACACATACAAATTTCTACAGTTATTTTATTCATTTATGAAGACATTCCAAGAAAAATTCTTTTAATTTCTATTCCCTGCAAACCTAATGATTTCAGTGTTGAATTTCCTGAAATTCTAATACTGACAATGAAATTAGTTTTTTTTCTTTTGACAAAAAAATCCAACATTTCAAGTTGGATTACAAAAATAAATCAAACCATACAAAAAAAAAGCTTCAACACAGCCCCATCATACCAAAGCAATCAACAGATACACCCCATGAACTGGCATCTCCCCTCTCCAAAACTGTTTTCAGATTGTGGCTCTAGAAAAACTGCCATTGTGTTAATGACATTTGCCGAGTGAAAATTCTTAAGACACATGTCTTTCAATCCCATGAAATGACGCATCCTCCTGATTTGATATGAAATGCACTATCTTGGAGAATTATTTTTTAAAAATCTGGTACAAGATCTTCAGAATTGTCAATTGTCAAAAGTTACTTAACTGAACATTATCAGTCTGAAATAACATCCTTTTTAAACAACTTTAAATTCTATCATTCAGATCTTGAAGTACTGCTTAGCAAGAAGAGAAGATTTTAAGTAGAAAATATGAGTTTAAAAAACTAAACCAGCTCTCAGTGAATTGTACAACCTTAGAAACCTTTTTGGAAGAGACTGTACCTCAATAGGTCATCCAGTCCAACCTCCCACTTGAAGTTAGAGATTAACTACCACTAAATCAGATCACTCAGAAGGTTACATAGCAAAACCTGGAAAGCCTCCAAATACACAGACTCCAGAATGCCTGGGCAAGCTCTTCAAGCGCTGCACTGTTCTCCTAGTCCTGCCCTCCTCCCCCAGAGTTCTGACAAAACTTCTCAGAGCACAGTTTATGGTCAGCATTCAACCCTGACAAAATTGCATCTGGAGTGCAGGGCCTAGTTTTGAAAGTCGTAGTTCAAAAAGAATACTCAGGAGGTGCACTGGAGGACTACCACTGTGGACAATGGCTTACAGCACATGAGCTAGAAGGAACGATTGGGGAAATTAAGCTTACATAATCTGGTTGAGGAAAGGCTAAGGGGCAATTCTGAAGTACTTCCAAGTTTTGACAGGTAACAAAGATGAATCTCAAACTCTTCCAGACAGTATAACAAGATCCAGAGGTCTTCTGTTGCCCATATTTCTATGATGCTACAGTTCTAAGGGAAAAAAAAACAACTCATCTCCCTATAATCTGCTAGGTACCCTGCTCATTATTCTCCACTAACCTTCTGAACCTGGCATTACAGTTTTCAGCCCACCATATAATCAACCCACATTTCTTAATTTCCTACATGAGAATGCTACAACAGATATCAAAGCTGTGTTAAAGTCAAACCATATTATGCCTCCACTGATCTCCTCTCATCCACATTGTCAGACACTGAAATAGAAAACAGTTAATGAGGGCAAAATACAACTTTCCTTTGGTAAATCAATGTTGACTACTTCTTACTGCATAGTTGTTCTTTACATCCTTGCAACTACCAATCAGAAACTGTTTACCATGACCTTTGCAGGGACTAAAGTCTGACTGAGCTATAGATCCCCATGTCCTCCTGTTAGTGTTTAAGACAAGCATGATGTTAGCTATACTCCAGTTGTCAGAACCTCCCTTACTACCCATGATATTTCAGCCTTGCACTAACACAGCCAATGTCTTTCATCACTATTGAGTGAATCCCATCTGGCCCATGTATTTGAACACAAAAAAGCAGGAATGAACATTAGCTTCAAAAGTGAACCTGCCCTATTACACCTTACTTTGGAACAGGCAGAGCGAACAACTGCAGTCTCTATGAACCACCAAGGATGTGAATCCGATTGAAATTAACACTCATTAGCAGTTTATTCCTCCAATGCATAAATACACATAAAGAGATTCTTACTGTTTTATTCTGAAATTTAGATTCTGATTACTCACAAGTCTGAATAGATGAATTAGTACAATGCCTCTGCCAGCACAAATGTGCCTATATAATTCACTAGAAACAAATAATGTAAGCAGACATGAATTGAAAATTTTTAAATGGAATTTTTGTAGACCATATCTAAAAAAAATCCAAATGAACAAGAATTCCTTGATTCTTTGTGCTTGATCAACCTTCTCTTCTTATGCCTTGTTACGGAATAGTTAATTCATTACTTGATATCATACAAATCCTCAAAAGAACAGCAGAAAAGCTTGAATATGTCACTAACATAATTTCCAAGTTGTATCATATGAAAAAACATAGAAAAAAAACATTAAAATCAGTTACAGCGACTGCTGCCTCTTTTTTATTTTTTCTTTAAAAACGCATATGGAATGGTTTGAAGGTTTTTTTTTTTTATTTACTGAGAGTACGGGGGGGTTAAAATATGAGATTTAAACTTGTTTAGTAAATCTGTTTTTGTTGTCTGAGCATTGTTAAATCATTCATCACATTGGCAATAAACATTTGCAGTACATGCAATAATGGTTCCATGGGAATTGATGATGGGGATATGCTGAGAATACATGTGAGGAATAACATGGAAAGAAAAAACTAATATCATTAGCTTAAATTGCAAAGCAAACTTGAAGGATGTCTTTTTTGTGTTGACAACATTGATTTATTTTTTTTTCCTAAAAACCTAAGCAACTGCATCACAAATATTTTCTTTAAACAAACAGGAGTATCTAGCAGCGAGCACATTCAGATATTTGAATGCAGGCTTCTGCACATCACATCTGTTACTCCTCAGTATGGATGCAGGCTTGAAATTTGAGATGATATTTCATGCTATACGTGCTGGAAAACAGTGAGTCACAGATGGAGCTTCCCTGCCTGAACTCTCTATTCCCCCTTGATTTCAGGTCAGCATTTTCAGTATAAAGGGGAATAGATGAACTTTGTGGGCACTGTAGTTCTGCAGACAGTGCACCTTCGTGTGTCTGCAAGGGAGGCAGAGGGGAATATCTTAAGAACTAAAACAGTTCATGAAACTAAACTGACTTCATTATATGAATTATTTTTCTCTGACAGTCCATCAACTTTCAGTTGAGTTGGAATGCAATAGGAAAGGGCTAATCTTATATTTAATGTACCTTAAAGTTCCTTGTTTGGTATGTTTATATGGATGAGGTTTTGTTATTTTATTTGTTAACTGTTTTGTTTATACATATGAAATCAATACATGTTCTCACTTCCTTCCCACCCTTACTGATCAGTCTAATGGATACTATTACTGTAACATATCGTTCTCCAATAGTATCATGCGTACATTGCTACAAAGAACAAAAGGTAATCCCTGGGAGTGCCTTGAAAAATTTTTCTAAACAGTACATTTCTTGTTATGCCTGTTGTTCATCTCTAAGGTGGTAGGTTAATTCCTGGAAACAAAATAACGCCTGTTTTTCCTTTTTCCAGAGGAAATCCCCAGCTGTAGAAATCTATCCAGAACGATACAGTAATCTTTTGCTCCAGTGACCCTAAAAATTTACTTTAAGGAAAGGATTACAAACAATTGACACATAGGTGAAGCAGAAGGTTGGCTCCTATTTATTGTTTCTGCCATCAATTACAGGGTTGCAAAGTTTTCATGCACATTTCTGTTTCTCCCACACTGAAAAGAAAAAACTAAAACTTACCTTATAGGTTGCAGGGTCACAGCAGAATCTATGTCTCCACGTGGAGAACAAAAAATGTTTTCCTATATAATAAAGTCTAAATTCAATTAAGATTCACCAATGCATTTTAAGCACTAATAGTCTGCAAGCACTTCATGACTCAAAAGTAACGACCAGAATGAATCTAACAGATCAGTTAAAACAATAAGTATATTTTATATATAATGCTTTCATAGAAGACTTATCAATAGGAAATCATACATATTATCCACTATAAATTACTTAACTGTTTAAATTCTCAGAAGCACAACAGCTTGAATTCAAACCTCAGCCACATTCCATCAGCATATTTATTTTGAATGTATCTTCTTCTATTCCTTTAAACACATGGGTTTTTAGGTTTTCATGCATTTAGATAGCCAAAAGCTATGTAAGAGCTGCCATTCATACACAGCAAATGAAATCCACACCATGTACATGAAGGCTGTTTTATATCCACTCAGGAAGTTATGGAGGCAAAGTGGGGAGAAATTAGATCTAAATCCTTTCAAAAGCCGTTTGCAAATATAAAATCCCATGGAAGCACAAAACAGGAAAAGAAACAAAGCAATTCCTATTATACGGCCTATGAGATTGAAAAAAAGATATTTTCTTCAAACTACGTGAAAGACTCCACGCCCTGTAAAACATGCTTCTTGGAGAGAAGTCTAATGGCATGTTTCAAGAAATGTGTCTTATTTCAATTATTTCAATGAACACTGTAAAAGCAGCCCTTGAACCAAAAAACTTGTTTTAGTTCTTATTCCAAGTACTGGGAAGCCTGCAAGCAGTAAGAATGTGCTCACAGCCCAAATCCATATCTTCTGACAAAAGAAAAGTGTATTAATAAGCAGAAGAGAAATTGTACAAAGTGCACTTCCACCTTTACATGGATACTAATGGTTGGTTGGTCAGTCTTCGGAAGGGAGCATTGATCACTGAACCACATTTTGGATTTTATGTAACTACCTACTGAGGGCTCTTTTGCTTATATTTGGCCTACTCCAACCACTTGCCCTTCAAATGGAAGCGTTATACCCCAGGTATGTAGGAATAAGCAGGTCCTATAGGAAGAAACAGCTGCCTTCTTGGTCTTTACAGCTCTTGCTCACTTGAGGCACTAGTAACTAAAGTAACATGAAGCACCATCGCTTTCTAGAGCCTTCCTATTCCAGTGTACAGCATAACTGACAAAAATACTACTTACTGGCATAACTGAATTTTCAGATACTTCACTTATGCATTTAAGTATAACCAAACTTCTGGTCATCAGTTTAGTGTCATACTTCTAGACAAGAAGTTTTGTCTGTCCTAATGTACACTAGAGATCAAATATTCAGTACAAGCTGAATAATCTTCTAGTGAGCATATTTGAATTTTCTCATAAATAAAGCATGATTTACTCTTTAACTGACAAGAGACTTAATCTCTCAGTTTTGCTTGAAATCACATTTTAGGTGTCTGAAATTATAAAAAAAAAATACCTTTCAAAAATTATTTCAGTAGATAAAGCTATTATCTTACTTCAGTATATCTAAATTGTAGAAAAAAACCTTCTCAACACAGTACTGGGTTTGTTAGTATTGTTTTACTTATTTTGTTTTTTCACAAAATGGGTAGTATTGACCTAAGCTACTAGAGTTTTGCTAAAGTATTCTAAAAACATTACAGAAAACTGAAAGAAGGTCATTCTATAATTAATTCCTGTTTTGTTAAAGACAGAATTATGGAGATACTTTAGATTTATAATCTTACTGCTCATACTGCTTTCAGTACCAAGACCTAAGTCCTACAGCTATATGGAAAGAGTGGCAGCTCTGGAAATCATACTGTGCCCTGTACGTATTTGTGCCAGAAAGTACATGAGAATCTGTCCTTTAAACAGTACAGCAATTCGGTTCTCTGACTCAAGCCCAGACAACTTTCACAGTACTGGGGTATTAAAAAAAGTAAGTGAAACATATACAGAAGTACAGGCTACTTCCAGAAATGCCCACTTCAAGGTCAGTAGCAATAAAGTATCTCAGAAACAGTGAAATTGCAGTGCCTCGAGCATTTGTCCTCATTTTAAATATTTCACATATTTAATCTGACATATTGAACAAATAGTTTGCATTTCTGATTCTCTACCACAAATCTTGCAACTGATTGACATGAAAATTAAGGGTATTGTAGCTGTGCCTGTTATTTAAAAAGTTTCAATGAATCTAATACATCTTAGGAATCCAGAACAACTAAAAGAAATCCATTATGTGTTCAGAAATTTATGAGAGGATCATGAATTTTCAATTGCTCCTGAACCATTGTATTCCAGAGAAGGAGTCAATGTGAGGTTTGGACCTCTTTCTTCCTACTGGTTTTCTAATGCTAGAAATCCTCCGATAAACTACTTCTCTTATAAGTGTTTTCAAATAACCTTACTTTTTGGAAGATTTAATTGATACTCTGAAAATTGTGAGTAATGAGTCATGTGATTTTTGACACTATCACACATTACTTTTGAAACTACCCAAATTTCTGCAAAGAATTCAAACACATTCTGACATTTGTCCTGAAAAATAATTCACATTTCCCTATCAGCAAACTGCAGGATGAAGCAGTAATCGATATCACAAAAATTAAAAATTCACAAGGCAGTTAACATTCAGAGAGGTCCCAATGCAGTGATAGAGTTATCCTAGTTGGAATTTAGTTGAATCAAAACAAAATAATCATGGCCATTTACAAAGCATAGATATTTAAGGCGATTATTTTTCCATATTTCCCAAGTTGTTTTCTAAAAACATACATCCCATCATTTGCTGTCTAAGGTTTCTAAAGCTACCCTAGGCTTGATAGACTGCCAACTGAGGAAGACCAGTAACCCCAAGAGGAAGTAAAAGAACAAGCTGAATGAACCCTCTCCTGTGGCGGCTGCTGCTGCTTTGTTTACCATTGCCAGATCGAGTTAGATGTGAATCCAAAATAAACCATGCCCTAGATCATCACTACAAATCAGGAGGAATATTTAGTTCTTTGCATGTAGGCATCCACATACTGGCACTGAATATATACTAATTTGATTCTAAATATCAAGTTTACAAAAAAATAGCTGCTGTTCACTTGCCTAGTATAAGCCCTCATGAGTGTTCATGTAAGCCAAGTCAGTATACAGCTTCTAGCTGCAGTTTCCATGAAGGTGGCCCCAAAAATAGAAGAACAGAGAACTGAATTAGAGCCGAACGCAAAAGCAAAAACAGAAAAATGCCTTCATGTCAGCAAAGAGCTACGTGCTCCAAAATAAACATGCTTGCAGATGGGTTTCTGGAAGCCAAACAGAAAACTTCAGGGCCCAGTATGCTGGCAGCAGAGAACATCTTTGAGAGCAACAGTTTAGAAGCATTTATCAAGTATGCTTTTAGAAGACCAGCCTGACAAATCACACACCTTACCTCACTTGGTCCCATGAAATGATAACCAAAACCCAGGTACAAACCAGAAAGTCCTGCCTTTGCAAATAAGGTTTCTGTACATCAGCAAAACTAGTAGAAAGTGAAGCACATTGATTCTGGTCCCTGGTCACCACCACATCCTTTGTTGCCATGCCTGCACATTCAGTACTGGTTATCCTTTCAGTGCATGCTCCCGCTTATACTTATCCTTGATACAGATCAATCTGGATTGATATCTGGATATTATTTCCCCAAAGACTCTTCCACTGGGAATTGTGCTTTTCTGGACACCATTCAGGTGTGTTATGGAGCAGCTACACCTCCCTCAAAGTGACATGGTCAACCACAGCTCAGTCACAAGTAGCTTTGTTAACCAGCAACATAGTTCAAAATTCTTTTTGGGTGCAATCTCACAGACACACAAATGAACAAAAAAATACCTTAAGGGAACAAAAATAGAGGCTCAGCACATAAAATCTTGAGTAGCAGACTGAATACATCTGAAAAATTTCTGGTTGTTTAGTTTACTTTATTCTGTGTGTACTTCTAATACGGTACACAGTTTAAACAAACAGTACGTCATACGCTACAACACAACTGTTTCACGAGGTAGGCAGTTTTTTCTGTCTGCAAGCCCTAACAGGCAAAAAGGAAATAATGTTTACTAAAATCATATATGCTGCTATGTATTTCTAGGATCACTCTGCATTAAGAGTTCTGTGACACTCACATGCTTTTGTTAAGTGCCGTACCAAAAAGAATTGACTTCTTTTAATAATTCTGGGCTCAAAGATCTCAAAAGCTGAACTCTGAATATCCTGACACTTTTTAAAGATCACAAATATGGCTTTTGGTACAAGAACTTCAGACTTTAATTTTGAAAATAATTACATTTATATTTATAAAACAGATCAGAGGAAAGAGAATTAAGGTCTACCTGTCTTCCTGAAAGGCATTTTAGAGGCTGGTCCTCAAAAATGTCTGCTCTCACCCATAGAGATGCAATAAAGTTCTGCAAACTAAATGGGACTTGTGTCCTTCATTGAAAATGGGTTGCATTGTACTTACAGTATTACTGTATAGTATGTCCCAGTATTCTAACTGGGGTTAGAAATATAATTTTAACTTGCTTAGCATATTTTTTTCTAGCACCTCTATCTATAGGTGTTGTTGAGCTGATTTAAAAGCTTCAAGTTTTAACTCAAATATGCAGTGTTAGTTTCTGGTAGTACATAAAACACTGATCAAGCTTTTGTTCATTATCTACACCCTATCCTGTATATATTTAAATTGATCATGCATAGACATCTTTTTTTCTTTTTAATTAGAGTATCAATTCTGCAGATTTTACTGGAGAATTCGCCTAAAGTACAAGTCTGCAATATACAGAGCTCTACAGTAAGCTTGTGTTCACTTTTGCTAATTTTTCCCAATGGTGAACCGCAGGAAAAAAGCTTGATGTACATAGATCATGGTCACATTGTTTTAATTGGGCTTTGCATAGTTTGCCTGCATATACATGTATTCATTTTCAATATTAGTACCCTGTTCTTCCCCAAATCTTAAATAAAGTCTAAACAGCGTAAGCAGCCACTTGAATTTTTTGATTAGTTCATTCGTAATGAAAAATATGGCTCCATTCTGTGCAATTAATTTAGGATCCACAACCTCCAGGGATCATAATTGGGAGAGTAGAGAAAAAACATTTGTAATTCTTTCTGCTTCCAATCATGATCTGAAAATTTATGTGCAATATACTGCTTGCACATAATTTTGCATGTAAATGTTTTACTCATTTGAAGGACAAATTTTTACCTCAATTCCAATTAAAAAAAGCAGCAACTAAGGAATGGAAAAGAAGATCTTTTGAACAGGTAAGTGTGGCTGGAAGAGAGTTAGGAATAGAAATCTTTAATTTTAGGGTAAAATGAGGAATTTATGAAAATCATAGAATAGTTAGGGTTGGAAAGGATATTAAGATCATCTAGTTCCAACCCCCCTGCTATGGGCATGGACACCTCACACTAAACCATGCCACCCACGGCTATGTCCAACCCCGCCTAGAACACCACCAGCGATGGAGCATTCACAACTTCCCTGGGCAACCCATTCCAGTGCCTCACCACCGTTACAGTAAAGAATTTCTTCCTCAAACAGGGGAAGTTTCGATTGGATCTAAGTTTGAACCCAGGAATGTTAACAAGGTAAAGGGTGAAAGCATAGCTACCAGCAGTTGAAAGGAATATTAGGAAATTGTCCACAAGCAATATTTTCTTTTCAAAGGAACAAATCCTTCTGCACATTTGAAGTTTAAAATAATTTTCAGTATTTATGCAAAAAAGGTAATTAAAACCACTTCTGATTGCATAAGTTTACAAAATCTAGTTGAACATTTTCATTTAATATGCATCTACGTAAATAAAATAAATTAGTAGCAGTCTTGTGTAAAATCAAAAGCTGTCATTAGTAAATACGGGAGTTTAACAGTGTTGTGAGAACACAAATATGGAACTTCAAATGTACAATTTTCAACAGCTATTTTATTGCAGTTGAGTACCTAGAATTCCCAGAGAATAGAAAAGGACACTGAAGCACTTACTGAGGTGAGAAACATGACTCTGCAAAGCAGTATCATTTTGTTTTCACATGTTCCTTAAATATACTATAAATAGACATAACAAGTAAAAACATTTCAGACACAGGCTAATGAGATTTAAAGAGATAAATATTATGATCCTATCTCAGCTATTACCCAATCATTATTAATACAAGTTTTCAATCAACTTCAGAAGACTTACTTCATTAAATAATCCTAATTTTTTTGAATTTTAAAGCTAATAAAAAAGCTTACATCAGAAAATCTCAACATATAATCAATGTCATTTAATAGGTTGGTTTATTTTTTATTTAAATTAATGCTTACAACTCTCCAGCATTTCTGTAGTAGGTCCTTCATAACAATTTCACCAGCTGTTTATTACGTCAGAGATGGGCATGCAACAGATCAGACTGTGTATACATAAGGGCATGTCAGGAAAAAGTTTCATTTTTTACATAGCAATGTTGATTTTTATTTTTCCAATACATTTCAACTAACTATGCTCATCTTCATAACATTGCCTTAAAAAGCAACCTGTATTTGTTTCTGTCTTTGTGACCCTGCTCTCTTAAGCCTCCTCCATGTTGTAGATACAGACACATGCACACTTACAGCAAAGCTGAGGTCCTAACCACCAAAAAAAAAAAAACCACACCATTACCAGCAGGCAATAAGGTGGCTGATCCTACTTCCCAGATGTGCGACCTAATGTCACTGTTCAAGACATGAAGTATTAAGCCCCCTGCATCAGAGCTACTTAGAAAAGCAACACCACATCAGCATAGACTCAATTTCATCAATTCAGATGGCAGCACAGATGAAGCACAGGCTTGGACCTGCTTGTCTGGAAAACACACTGAATGCTTAAGTTGTTTGGATGTTTCAAGCCCGAGTTACAACCAAGTTAGGGCAAGTAATATGGAAATATCATGGATCATTCTGATCAGCACTGCCAGATGGATCCTATGCAAGAAGGTTTGAAAGAAAAATTGAGCTACAGGTGAGACATGTTGGGCCTTTTTAAATAGTTGTACTATGAAGTTATACTATTCTTTATCACACCAATTAAAAATTACTTACAGCAATTTTAGTTTTATTACTATGCAGCTTGCAGCAGGTGGTGCATAACTGAGCATGGTATTTATGACTGGGGTTAGGGTGGCAACTTCACAACCAGATTTGTCTATCAGCCTTACTGGGTGTCATATAGTTTGGGCATTTACACTAATTCTCAGATGCAATGCTTTGTTTAGTCTGACTGCACAAAAACATAGAAATTGATTATTAGAAAGTTATGTATTTTAGATGAACGGTATATTGGAGAACACAGTCAAGCAATCACCAAAACCTGAAGAAGCAATGGAAATTTTTATATTACTAAATTTGCAAGAGAACATCCATGCATTTAATTAGCATTTGACTAAAGTGCTTAAGCAAGAAAGGTACAGCTTTTTAAAATATCAATTACTATTTTAATAATAAATTGTTATATGGCTTTAGTAGTTCTAGTAAATGTCATTTAAGAGATTGCCATCTACATAAGCAGGAATAACAGTGGCAGCTCATTTGGAGAAAGAGCAGACTCCTTTTACATCCACATTTAAACCCCAGTAATTTATTTAAATGTAGTATACCTGTTGCTGCAACTGCAATCACAACTTTAACTTTTTAGACTGAATTCTTTAATTCATGGCCCTTTCCTCTTCACACAGACAGAGGCAGAAGATACTATTTAGACAAAAAACATGTTACAGGTACTTGGACAGTACTTGCCCCTGCTTTGATTACTACTATGTTACTTGAATTGTCAGGGTGGAAAAAGACAGGAACAAAGTATGTCTGTCAGCTTGGATTATGTTACCTGCTTATAATTTCTCAGGTTCATCAACAGGATGCTCCATTAATGTACAGTCGTTAAGATGACTGCATACATTTGAATGCCTTCTCATCATTATTCTATTAAATATGTTTATAATCTGAGCTCTCTTATCAGACTTCGCACGTACAAGCACGCAAGACAGAAAGGTGATGTAAAGAAAGCACAGAATGAAAATTCTGAGATCTTAAGGCTAAATTTCTTCTTCCTTACTAGCAACTCCCCTTCTAGAGAGCCCAGCATGCACTTTTTCTTCAGTGAATGTTGAAGTATTCAATGTTTTTCTTTGTCTATGAACCCAGTGGTGCACATACTGTAGCTTGAACACCTATCCAGTTCATACATATAAGTACAGTAAGTACAAATATCTCATCTACATTTTTCCTGAAACAAACCTGAAGGAAATAAGATACATGCATCTTTAGACATGAATGAGTGAAAACATCCTCAGTGAACATCAACCAGCATCAATACAAATTCCTTTGTTCCTTTAAAGTTTACCACAAGTATAAGCATGGGTATGAAAAATAGGCAGACACACTTGGGTTATCTTCTGGAGATAGTTTCAGATATCATCATTACATTCCAATGCCCTTGAAAAAGAAATATTCATTGTTACTAGTTAAGAATAAGTAGACCTTAAGAGATTGTTTTACTTACATCACTAATTCCAGTACAAAAGGTAAGTAGATGTTAGAAACTAAGAGCAGTCTAGAATATAATTCAGCAGTTCCTAATCTGTGCTTGTTTTTCCTTTTATCAGCACTGTCTTTCTGCTGTGCCTCCATTTAACAACAGGATTGTGGAGGAGGAGGTTAGTTTTGCCTGAGGTGAGGAGGATTGAGAAAAGCATCAAAAACATCATTTCTTCACTAACAAAGTCACAAGTTCAATTCTCTACACAGTTAGACACACAGTCTTGCACAATGTGAGAGAGGAGGTGGTGTCATTTACACATTTGCTGAATGCTGCTTTGGAAATGGGAAAAGCTGGCAATTCTTTGACTGAAAAACAGACCCAGACATGAGTGCTGAATACAAAATAACATCACTACATTGCCTCATTTGCTTCCAACTGAGCAATTTAGTTTAGACTGCAGACATGGTTAGCAAGCATACTAATTATGAAGAGATGAACCACAACTCTACCTCAAATCCTGAACCAAGAGAAAAATGCAAGTATGGCAGTACAGTGAATTTCTCACAGGGCCCAGCAATCAAAATACAATAGACAAACCTAATGGCGTGGTGAAGAAAATAAAAGCAGATCAAAGAAACACAGGGATTGATTAATATCCAGCTGCTAATTATAATGCTGTATTTATCTGCTTTAAGTAGGTTGCCTTTTAATTTCCCTATTTCATTTTTCTTGCAGCATGGAAAAATAAAAAGATGGAAGTGCAAACTGCTGTTGGCAAGCCACATGCTTTCCATCTTCCATCACTTTTCCTTTTTTACTTTTCTCCTTTGCTCCTCTGAATCTATCCCTTTTTTATTTTTTCCCATACACCTTTAAACACTCCACTCTGGTCTATCTCTCTTGTGTATCTTTCTGTTTTATACATCCTGGAAGAATTAAGAATCATTAAGTCTGCCAGCTGTGCTCCATAATTTCTCTACAATCTTTGCAGTAGGGCCATCCAGCATAGTGGGTACCAAACCTAACTCAAGAGCATTCAGGATTCCTCTGGTTTCAAAACATTCTGTAAGAATTTCATGAACTGACCAAGCACACTCTTGGCTTAAGCTCACTATCAAGCACCCATGCTCTAACTTATCTTAGGGTTGCTAAACGCAAGCCTAAAAGACATCTGTCTAGCACTGATACCTATGAATGGGAACCCAGTGTAGGTTCATCTGTTCCCAGCACTCTAGGCTGCATCCCAAGTCTCCCTTCTCCACATCCAAAGTATGTGATCCTTCTCCAGGAGTATAGAGTACAGTTCTTTGGGAAAAAATAGCTATGAGCAAGCTGCCACAGATGAGCTTCATAAAGAACTTCTACTCTTCCTTTTTTAAGGAAAAAAAAAAAAAAGCACTCAAAAAATAACAAACAGGGACATAGGGCCTTTGATGATATCTTGCTGAATTTAAAGTTTTTTCCTCTGGTCCTCCATGCCCTTGGCAAGTCACACAGACCATTTGTATTCAGAAAGCCAGGTTTATGAAGCTCCTGAAGCAGCTCACCTTGAGCTGATGCAAGTTACTGAGAAGTGAGGGATTGACCTCTTGCTCCTTCATCATCTTTGAAGCTCTCCCATCACATGCTGCCCCACAACTCTCCTCACAATGTCGGCCCTGCCAGGTGACCTTGTTGCCAAGGTGATCTCTTCCCTGACAACAGCACTTTCCTCGGTAAAAGCTGGGTGATAGTCTCATATATTTGCATTAAAATAGAAGACCAGCTGCATTTAATGACCTTCCCTTATTATGGCTCTGCTCTCACTTCATCTCAACACAGACAAGAACAGACACCAAAGATGGTTAAAAGTCACTCATTCAAAATAAAGTCAACAGTTTAGCAGTGTTGGATACAGTTCATTGGGAAGAATGTATCAATTCTTCATGCATTAGAGATCTTCACATTGTCAGGAATGCTTTGCTAAATGGAAGGGAGTAATTACCCCTTCCCAAGTTTTGCTGTGCTGTAAACTGATTAAGTGGCATAGAACTAATTGCAGCATATTATGCTTCCTGGGTCTTTCACAGAAGGGACATGCAGAGGAGTAGCATTCACTAATTAACAATTGTTTCAGGCTACCAGGTTTTAAAGAATTTGAAGTAATTAAAAAAAGTCTGCAAACACATTCTATGACCATTAACTTTAAGGTATCAATAACAGAATTTTTCTTTCATACTATGCCACCTCCAAACACATACAGCTACATTACAGGATTCCTCTCATATAAGTTTAGTCATCCTAAACCATCCGAAAACTAAGTTACTCCTGATTTACCCCATCTCTGAAGGCCATGAGGAGAGACAGCAAGCCCAGAGAAATCCTCCAAACTGCCTCCTGAAGGCATTTATTTCTTTTGCTAAAAATACAAGGAAGTTGTAAGGCAGGCTTGAACACTAGATTTCAAATTTCCAGATGCTAAACTTTGGCAGGATCATGTTTTTATCATTAGCAAACAAATGCATACAGCTCCAGGACACAATTTACCTGGAGAAAACTATGGGAAAAAAAGACAAAATGTAACTGCCAAGACCAACAAAATAAACTGTTTTCATAAGCCACCATGCGCAAAACAGTAAATATTCCAGTATATAAGAGACTTAGATCAAACAAATAACAGGCAAAAAGCACCGTGATCCAAGTTAAGCAGTAAGTAACCAGATTGTTTAATGAGATTACAGCATCCATAGGCTTTGAGACTTTTAGGTGTCCATTAGCTGTAACTGACCCTAACTTGCTGCAGAGGCATATCTTCAGTGATGTTTCATTTTCCATCTATTTTGTGTCTATCTGCTTAATATTTTCTTCTAAAACATTGCTTATTTCCCTGCACATGGAGCTTGCCTTAAACACTACTCACATTTCACAGGAAGCAGGTGTGAGAGTCAGAGAGGGAAACTGAACTTGTCTAGACACCATTAGCATGCTGAAGTACAACATTTAGAGGGGCAAGTGACATGCTGACCATTTGCTGTTCTGAGAACCCATGTGGTGTAAACAAAAGGTGCAGTTCTACTCTTGTTTCTACTAAATGAAATTCCAGACACATCATTAAGAGTAATCCCAAAAAGTCTTTGTTACAATACCATACTTGCCATGTAAAAACATGCATATCCAAGAGAATGAAGCAGCAATAAGCCCCATGGCAGTAATCAAAAAGCCCTTATTAAATTCAACAATTTCTGGTTATGAATTACTAGAAACCTAATAGAAAAAGTCATTTAAATAATTGTTGAAACATTTCTTTTGGTATTTAAAGGTATATGTAGCTTGTAGTTTCAGTATTTGGTCAGTTGTCATTTGCTGACATGAAGACATACACAGGCAGTCTTAAGCCACACTACTTTGACCTTTTCATAATTTTCATATTTTAGTTGTTGGTCATTCCTTTTATTTCCTCTGTAACCTTAATACTCTGAGAGCAACAGAGAAATGGAATGGCTGCCTAGTCCAAACAAATACGCTCTAAAGGTTAAAGTAGTGCAAGAGATTGCTGCTGCTGCTCTGCTGTCCTTTGCAAGCTCTACCGGAAGCTATGATTGGAAGGTGCTGCTCAGATGAGAGCAACAAGTGGAAATAAGGCTTGACAGAACTTCAATTCACTCTCATAGTAACAGAGTGCTTTACAAACATTAAGGTATACTCTCAGTAAGCTATTAATACTTGTGATAGCTTGCAAATAATCCAGTTGATACTCATGCAGGGCATGACTGCTTAGTTTCTAAGCATTTCTTCCTTTTTAATTGTTCTATATGTTTAGCTACACATCAATTCACAAAAGTTTAGTACCTCACATAATTTTGCAAAACTAATATTGCTATGCAGTCTCCAAAGAGGCACATGCTTTGGTGTCATGTTTAATCAGGACTTCAGTATTGTCTTAAGTAAGATTTCTTACATTGACATTCTTAACTTTTTGTTCACACTAGTGGGAAAAGGGGGATTAATCCCCAACTGCAAGCTTAAAACATGGCTTGAAACATTAAAAGGTTGCTACTTGCCATGTTACTTCTATTCCTACTAAGAAATAAAAACCAGCTGTAATGCGTTACGAATGGAAAGACAAACTAATAGTTTCTAATACTACTAAAAGCTCTCCTGGACACAAAACAGATTAACTGCAGGAAATTACTAAACATATACTGCATACAGAGTATTCCTCTCCTATTTTTCTTTACAAAAAAAGAAAAAAAAATACCAACAACCAAACAAAAAAAAAAAAAACACCAACAAAAAACCCTACAAACATCAGCTTTTATTTTCCAGTCTAAATGGAAAGGAACTATAAGCAAAAAGTTACTTTTTCAGTTTAAAAATACACATGATGACAAGGCAGTGACCTTTCAAATATAGACCAGCTGTTCCACAGGACTTTGGAAATGCTTAAAAAGTTAGTCAGAAACACTAAGCTTCACCCACTGTAAGTCAGGAACAGCTTTTCCTAGCCTGTTATCACATATCTCTCATACTTCATTGCACTCTACCATGCTATAGACAATGCATTTTTTAAGCAGAGCCAAGAACAGTAGTGTTTTGTCAGTCCAATAGTTCAAATTGCAGTCTCATTACAGGAACCAAACCTCATTGTCAATGCAAATGTTAAAAAGGCTCATTAGTAATACAGGTAACTTATTCCAAGGACTTTCTAACAATTACCTCCTTCTCTGATGCTACACTGCTCCTTTCCACTTCCCCCATGTTTAAAAGTCTGACAATCTCAGCCGTACTTAAGCAGAGTTAGTACAGAGCATCTCTCCCTGATCAGTCTGGGTTTTTATTGCACTCTGCTTCCTGGGACCCTGCTCTGGCAGGGTAACACAAGCCTACACTGCTGCTTTTTCCCCTTTGCAGCCCTATCATCAATTGATAGCAGTTAAAATCCTATTTAGTGGATGAAATTGAAACCTCCCTTCACCCCTCCCACATACTCACTAGCGCTGGTTAGTGTTTATTGACTGAGTCAGAGAAAGACCGTTTTCATTTGTTATTTTTATGCAGGCATACAATTTACAAATATTTGGCATAATGCAAAGCTCTAATGCACTTTACCTCCAAAATTTAAAGTAAAACCAAGAAAATCCATCTAACAGAATAAATATCCAAGTGCTGAAATTTGCTCAGAGTGAATAGATTAAACCAGAAATAACAACTAAAGGGATCTCTCAGGTTTGGTTTTTATAATTAGTTGAACTAAAGATACTTGCCACTAAGTTAAAATGTACTATGCTGAGCCCCACAAAGTTTTAAGCAAACCATTTCCATGGCTCTTCAGACTGGCTGGAAAGCTGATAAGCCTTGAAACTACTACAGTATTTTCCTCTGTAGATTTGCCAATCTAAGAAATAAACTAAAACGAAGAAAGGCTTAGCTGTAGTTCTTGGCAAACAGAAGGTAACTGAATTAACATTGAATTCTCAACATTAGAGAATTAACATAGGGACTTCCTCATAGGTTCCAGCTCATTACAGAGTTTGACTCCTAGCTCTTTTGTGTACTTTGTGTACAAATTTTGTCTTCTTTCTTGCATTTTCTAAGCTCCAATAGATTTCTTTTGAGCTGTTTCATGTTAAATTGTCAGATAACCCACCCAGAATTCAAGGAGACTGGAAGCATAAATACACATGATCTAGAGAAGCAGGTGGTGCTACAGAATATATACTCTTAATATGAGAGTTGATATTTACTAATTATGCCACTCGAACTCCTGAGAGCAGTTTAATCAAACCAACTTCAACTACAGACTGTCCAAGTATTTTGTCAGGATCTTGTATTCTGTGGAGAACCCCCAATGTTGCAATTAACATTATCAATTTAGTTAAACTAAATCTGACTTGTATTTATATAAATATATAGAAGCTGAAATTGTCCCCCAGCTGGAAGCAGGAATAAACATGTATAATCCTTGGTGGGGTTTTTTTGTGTTTTTTTTTTTGTTTTTTTTTTTTTTTTTTTTTTTTTCTGGCTTTTCTAGCTTAGCTGCATGCATTAAGGACATTTATTACAGCTCATGCCTACTAATACTTGCATAACTGGCCATGAGGGACTTGGAATCATTGCTGTCATCAGGAGGTTCAGACACTAACAAACATATCCAAGAAAATCATGTATTTGCAGTACATATAGTATTTGGTAGAAAGCTAAAATACATTACAGCGTCAGAACTTTAACAAGATGCTCATGCTAAGCATTAATATTTCTTACAGGAATTCACCATCAGCATTCATTTTAAATGTTAAATAATGTTTGACTAGAACATTTAGCAAAACAGTTAACCTGTTTGCAGAAATTAAATAAAAGTGGAAAACTTTGCCCACTACTTCTTGTTCAACAGCCTTAATAGAAAAAAGCACATAATGGCTGAGGTTGGGATGAATCCCCAGGAGGTAATCTGTTCCAACTGTCTATCACATAGTCTCCTAGAGAAGGTTGTCCATGAACGTGTCCAAACATCCTTTTGAGTATCTCCAAGACTGGAGACTTAGTGAACTCTCTTTGACATCCTGATCAAATGCTCGGTGATAGTGAAAGTAGTGGAGCCTTGGCTCCATCTTCTTTATACCCTCCCTTCAGGCATTTATATACATCAGTAATTTGCTCCCATACCTTCTCTTTTCTACCTCCATAGTCGCAGTTCTCACCAGCCCTTCCTTATATCTGAGGTGCTCCAGTCCCTTCATCATCTGTAGCACTTTGCTGGGATCACCAGTACATCCATATCACTGTTGTACTCAAGAGCTCAGAGCAGGACACTGCTCCAAATGTGGCCTCACCACTGCTGAGCAGAGGGGAAGGATCATCCTCTCTTGACATGCTGGCAATGCTCTGCTGTCATGGTTTAAGGCCCTCACACAGGCGCCTCACTCACATCCCCCCTTTTCTTCCCCAGTGCTGGGGAGTTGGGGAGGAGAACTGAAAGAATGTAACTCCCCCAGGTTGACATAAGAACAATTTAGTAACTAAGGTATAACACAAACAGCTACTGCTACCACCAATAACAACGATGATGAGAGAAATACAAAGAAAGAGAATACAATCCCTCACCACCTATACCCAGCCCAACCAAGCAGCGAAACCCCACCCTTCCAGGTCTCTGCCCTCCGTTTTCACATTCTGGGCATAACGTGCTGCAGTATGGAATACCTCTTTGGTCAGTTTGAGTCAGGTGTCCTGTCTCTGCTTCTTCCTGGCTTCCCCTCCTCCCCTGACCGAGCATGAGTTTCAGAAAGTCCTTGGTCAGGCCAAAACATTACCAAGCATTAACTTAAAACACTGGTATTATCAGCACTGTTTCCAGGCCCAAAATCAGAAATACAGTGCTGCACCAGCTACCAAGGAGAAAAATGACCACTGCTGCTGAACCCATGATATCCGCATAATGCAGCCCATGACAGTTCACCTTCTCCACAGCAAGCACACATTTCTGTCTCACATTCAACTTGGTGTCTACTACATTCCCCAAGACCTTTCTACCAAACTGCTTACCAGCTGTGTTGCCACTGGCATGCATTGATGCATGAGAAAGCTCCTTCCCAAGTGCAGGACTCCGCACTTATAGAACTTCAACGAGGTTCCTGTCAGCACACTTATCTAGCCTCTATAGATGCAAACATGCGAAGTAAAAATTCCCATTCACATCTTTTCCTTAGATGCTAACAACATAGACTTCATGCTCATCTTTCATTAGAGAAAGCTATGGAACTAATAAAGGAGAACCAACATGCATTC
This sequence comes from Forpus xanthops, assembly GCA_032466535.1. Taxonomy (NCBI): domain Eukaryota; kingdom Metazoa; phylum Chordata; class Aves; order Psittaciformes; family Psittacidae; genus Forpus; species Forpus xanthops. The sequence continues at coordinate 4,951 of JASSUY010000218.1, read as the reverse complement.
ATACAAACAAAAAATAGAAAGAAAATAATGAACAGGAAAATAATGAACAGGAACATAAAATGCACCAGGACATCTGCTACTCACTTGGGAGTAGGAACACAGTCACCCCAAAGCTTTCCAAGATGGAGTAAGAGCATATGATTGAATGCACACAGTTAATAATACACTTTGATTTACACTTTGATTCTAGATAACAAGCCCATAGAAACGTTGGTTTCACAAACTGATTTTTGATATTTACTAATACATGAACTGTAGAAATTAAACACTGCAGATAGCCCTATTTGGGACCATATTATGATACCAAGACAGAGCTCTACTCTCCTCATCGGCAAGTCTCACAGGGAGTTTATCTAATCCTCTACAATTACTATGCAAAACTCTCACAGCACTGATGTCAGCTCTCCTACAGTAACTTTTTCATTTAGATCTATGGAGCAAATATATTAAGATAAAGGGAGCAGGAGCATATGACATGGTTTGTTCTGCTGTTATCTACTAAACACAGTTAAAAGATTCATAATCTTTTGAGTCAAAATTTAATAATCACTGGAGATTGCTTACAAGTAAAGCTAGATTTCACTTCTGACACAGTGATTTTAAAGTAAAAAGAAACAAAACAATCAGTGGATTGGCAATTTTGCTGCATGTTTGTGTATGGCACCAGACTCCCCAAATAACACTTATATTTACAGGAAGGTACAAAAAAAAGATCAACAGTGTAAAACAGTAGCCAGGACCAACTTTATTCTATGAGCAGAGAGGCCAGAACTGAAGCAGCAAACAAAGAGGTCTGTTACACAATGACTGCTCATAGGCATGGAATTCTGTCATAATTTCAGTCTATTGTCAATTTTTGCTAGCAAATACCATTCACCAACTTGCACTTTTCTTGAAAGGCAGCAAATGTTAGCTACCATTGAAACAAGTCCTCATCTACTTTTTGAAGAGTTATGGCTATGTTTCAATGCATTCTGATAGTAAACTGTGTCCAGTAACTACTTATTCTTAAGTTGTATTTTTAAATCAATGTTGAACTTCTCACAGAGAATTGGTGAGCAAAGCATTATTTGAATACTGCTGATGCTCCCATTTCATTTCTGTCCATAGGTTGATGGACAGATTAGATACAAACATGGAACAGATGTTTTCAGATTTGTGCATGACCACGTAAATCAACTTCACACATATTTTGCGGGTCAGTAATTCCTGGATGCACACTTGCATGGAGAGTGCTTTGCACAAAAAAAGGTAAGCTAACATTTTTTTGAATGCAAGGGATATGCGGCATGAGCAGATCACTAGATCAATGTGCTCAGTAATGACTGTTTTCCAAAAAGCACTCTTCAGTACTATGTGCTCTGTGTAGACCGGTTCTATCCATGCACACATGTGTAAAGGACAACTGGGATTCCATGATGTCTACCAGACCATTTAGACTTCCTGCTCAAAGCTGGAAGGTTTGTGTTCTGCAAAGGTATCAAACCTTCGGTTAAAGGATTCATTTGTACAATGTGAAACCACATTTCAAGGCTACAGCTTGTTTTTTAATCTGTGACTGCAGCAGACTCAAAGTTCTTAAGCCAATACTTAAAAATGCAGACACTTTTAAATGTTTGAATAGATAGGAATAGTTTGTGGGTCTTTCCTTAAATACTCTTACTATTATCCACTAGCAGTATCTGTCTCACAGCAGAATGTATAAAGCACTTAAAACTAGACTTGGATTAGAAAGCTAAAATAGCAGTTCTTTATTATTATCCTTTGTATTTGTCACCCTGCCTTTCCTCCTTTTGTATGCTGATAATCCAAATCTTTAAATCCCTCAAGAACTCATTTGTGGTTTGGGGTTTAGAAAGATTTATTTCAACAAAAATGCCAACTTTCTTCCTTCAAGTCTATGCTTCCATGATTACACACAAAATAATAAATATTTCAGAATACAAGTATATAATTATAAAAAGTTTTCATGAATAATGAAGAGTTCAGCATTGTGTGAAAGTATTTGACAACAAAGCCTGAAGAGACAATGTAGAACTTACTCCTCTGATAACTATTAGCTTTTAGTAAAAGCTATTTGAAAAATTCAGTTGTACCAAGTTATTTCATAGAAGAAAAAAGGGAGGAATACGCAAGAATCATCTCTATTAGAAACTAGAGGATAATTAGGGTATTAATCAGCTGACATACTGTGTCATTTAATAAAAGAAAAAAAAATTGTTGCTTTTACAGGTAAAAGTGTTATGGAAAGACATCTTAGTACATTCACCATCGCACTGCCTGTGTCTATCAGTGATCATTTCTGATTTCCTAAGGCAGCAGCGGTGGGGAAGGCATCTTCCTGCTCTGACTTGGTTATAAACTGGTTGTTTTCACATATTCTTATGACACTCTGCCTCCTTCCCACTGGATCCCAGCCACAGCCAGGCTGGAGCTCACACGCTTCCTCCAGCATCAATCAACAGTGTTCTCACACACAGAACCCCTGAGGTTGTGACAAGGAGCTCACAACCACAAGGCCACTGGACACAGGAAAACAAGCACCAGCCAGCTCAGGCCAACACAAGCCCAGATAGATTCCAGGGCCTTGTGCTACAGGATCACTACAGATGGCCTCTTGCATCCCTTGTTAATAGGAAAAATACCAAAAAAACCCTCCAAATATTTAGTAGACCATACCACACATGGGTGTGGCAACATATATTTAGTGTCACATTCAGAGACAGGAATCAGTTTCCCTGAAATTTTAGTCCTTGGCTGCTTCTTATGCCCCATCAGCAGCAATGTCAAGCTACCTTCACTTGAAAAAAAAAAAAAAAAAAAAACAAACAAAATAAAAAGGCAAAAAAAACCCCCACCAAATTATTAATTCACAGACTACCTAACACAAAGTGTTCTTGTATTAAATATCTAATTTATCAATGCTTTGAAATGAGAAAGCCCCAAAATTAAGGCTTAATTTCCTGTAGATATTTCTAAAGTACAGCTAATTTCAGCTTCTGAATGGACACTGCAGAGTAAAGGGAGTGTCTAGGAAGGCTTATGTTCAATTACAGTGGAACAAGTTTCCCAGGACACCTGCCAGCAACTTAACTAGCTTCTCCCAAGGCCGACAAGTCATGTTCAGACCATGAGCAGTATCTGAGCACTTAAATATCTTTTGTGAAACTGCAAAGACTGAGATATATTGAAAACTACAGCGTATCAGTCTCCATGCTTAAGGAAGAGTTGCAACATAGCCATGGAGAATTTGCATGAACCCTCTTGAGCATGCATGCAGAGACAGACCCAAAAACCCATCCGTTAGTTTTGATTTTGTAAGATGTCTGCAAAATAAATATCTTACAAGAGATCATCAAAGATCCTGTAGTAATACTACAAATCTTCAAAATGAAACTTAGTTCAAAATACTGCGTTGGGATGGTTGTTGGGCTTTTTGGGGGGTGGGTTTGGTTTGTTGTTTGGGTCGGGTTATTTTGGGGGCTTGTTTTTTTGTTGTTTTTTTGAAGGGGGTTAAGAAAACTCAAAGGCAAAACAACAGAGCTATGAACATACAGGCAATCATTCTGCTAGTGACTAAAACTGAAACTGCTCAAGATAGAAAAGTAAACAAGGGCAATGAATAAGCCTGATTTGTTATATCTGGATAAAACAAAGTACTACATAGCACAGCTGGAAATAGACTGATGTAAGACCACAAAAGCGCAATGAGAGGGTGAAATTCTCAGTCACCAAGTGGTTAGTAATAATGGAGGATAACATGGGAGCCATCTGCATGGGTCTCTACCCTACTGCACAACAGATATTACTGGTTCATTAGCTCCTTGAAAAGTTGTACTTAACTGAACCAATACAAATTCATGTTCTTCATTATGAAAGAATTGCAAGTTTAAATTCTTAATCTTAGTTTTTTATCTCATTGAAAAACAATACAACCCTTTGAGGCAAAACACAAAATTACAACTTCTCTTGAAGACCAAGCAAAAGAAGAAATATGTTAGTAACATATTAACACAGAAAAACACAGAGGACATGATGATATAAAATCATCCTGTAACTGGTAGGACATTTACAGTATTTTAAACTTCTTTGCAAACCAACTGTATTAGCAGAGATATGCCTCCATTTCTTCCAACCATCACCTAGGCACGACAAAATGCTATTACTATTTTATGACAAGACATCCTCTGGCACAGCATTTGGGAAGCAAAAAAAAAAAAAAACCTAACCCATGAACACTGTCAGAGCCTCTCTCTAGTTTCTCTGCAGGTGTATTAGAGAAAGAAGGGCGGTGCGCCTCTTCCCAGTCCTTCTCTTAGACTGCTCCTGGAACACATCAACTTAGTATCACACCTTTAAACATGACTAATCCATAAACAGTCACAGCACAGAATGAGCTGTGGCCTGTAGTCAGTGCACCAGCTCCTTACTTGAAAATAAAATCCAGGTAGAGCAATAATGTCATGGGCTCAGCAGCAGCAGTCATTTTTCTCCTTTAAGTAGTAGCTCATGCAGGACTATTTTGGATTTTCAGCTTGGGAACAGTGCTGATAGCACCAGTGTTTATAGTTATGGCTTAGAATGTTTAAGCTGGCCAAGGACTTCCTGAGTTTCATGCTCTGTCAGGGATGAGGGTAGCCGGGAAGAAGCCAGGCAGAAGCAGAGACAGGACACCTGACCCAAACTGACCAAAGAGGTATTCCATACCACAGCACCTCATGTCTGGGAGGTAGAAATGGAGAAGGCAGAGACCTGAAAAGACGGTGGTGCAAGGGAGGTGTGCACAGCATGGCTGGGATTTGGTATGAGGTGATGGGGTGCACTGCATAGTAGATGGGGGGCACTGCGTGGCATGGCTAAGTATCAGGGGAAGGTCTATTGCATTCTTTTTCCTTGTATTTCTCTTGTATTATTACTGGTGGTAGCAGTAGTGATTTATGTTATACCTTAG
>JASSUY010000216.1:9314-71356 GCA_032466535.1 Forpus xanthops | reverse complement strand
AACGGCGCCGGGCACCGACGGGCAGCGGCTGCGCGTCCCGGCGGCGGCGGGGCACGGGCGCGGGGATGGAGGGGGGTGCTGCGAGCCAGACAAAGATAGCCGGGGAAGAGGAGGAGGAGAGGGAGGAGGAAGAGGAGGAGGAGGAGAAAAGGGATACAAAATACACTGCGAGCGGGGAGGGAGGGAGAGAAAGAAAACAGCTCCCCCTTCCCTTCTCCAACAGGAAAAACCGGCGGAAACGCGCCCGCACCAAAGCACTGCTGGGTAAACTCGCGGGGAGAGAAAGAGAGAAGGAGGACGGAGGAGGGGAGCGGCAGCGGCTGCGCTGCCCTCGCCAGTGCCGCTGTCCGCAATCCAACAATAGCCCCGCTGGGTCGAATGGGGGGGGTGTGGTGTGGAGGAGCCCACGCGTGTCCGCGGCAGGGCAGTGGGGCGAGGCAGCAGGACAGGGACGGGCGCAGCCGGGTCGGCTGCTGTGGGCCCCCAGGCCTGGGCAAGGAAGGGGCCCATGTGCCGGCCGGCCCCCGGCTTTTTCAGAGGGGGACAGCAGGGTCAATGTTAGGCTATGCGCGACAGGCGTTGTCCGTGGGGTGGGGCGTGGGGGTATTTTCAATTCCCATCTCTTCCTCTCCACACACAATGACGTATTTCTTACTTTGTGCCCCCCACCCCAACACCCTGGGCCCACAGGAGAAATGTTCCTGCCCCATCAGAGACTTCCACAGGCACAGAGGCAAACCCTAGCCTCCAGAACCAGATCCAGCGCTGCTAAGATGGTGCTATGATTTTAACGCACCATTTACTGGCAGACAGAATTGTCTTAGGCCCCATTCCCACCCAAAAGCATCCTCCAGCAGCGTTTGAGTCATGGAAAAATCTCATTAAGCACTCTGAAGCTAGTCACATCAGGCAGTTGCACGCAGGTGTAAACCTTGGCAGGATTTGGCTCTCATTGAAGTCCTTTATCACACCAGTATGGCAAAAGTGTTACCTGCTTGCAAGAGGTCGAGTTACATTTCCTGTGGGAACCAAGGTTTTCCTGTCTCTTCTACTCTAACCACAAACTTACATATACATAGCTATAAGTATCACAGAAACATACTTTTAAAACAAAGCAAACCTGTTGAGCAGAAAGTGTGAGGATAAATTACCATAACAGTTTAATGATGTACTTCATTTTCACTTAAACTGCAGCTGCAAAGAAAGGAGACCCAGGGCCGGACTAGACAACCGTTTTCCTCTGTACAGCAACCTATAGGCATAAGAAGGCAATTGATTTACAATGGGCTCAGTGCTGGGTCCATCTGAGTGCATGTATACAGTAGCAGGATCAGGTCTCACGATGCATTAAGTTTTGAAAAGTGGATTTCCACAAAGATTTGTTATCCTCGGCCTGGTTTGCAATACATGGCTAATTTAACTCTGTCTTGTTATGCATGAGAGCAGCCTTGCTGGGTCAGCCCCATTGCCTGTCTAGCCCAGCGTCCTCCTGTCTGCAGATGTAGCCAGTGGTGGATGCTGAGGCATATGTTAATATCCCCAGTGATACTTCTCTGGGGCATCCTCCCAGTTCTCTGCAGCCCAGGGACTTATTTGGCAGTGTTTGCTGTCACTGCATTTCATAGTCCTTGATGAGTTTTGCCTTCATTAGGTTGCCCATTTACTTTGTAGATTCATGCATGGTTCTGGCTCTTTAAGTGTCCCCTGGCAGGGAGTTCCAAAGATGAGCTAGCTGCTTGTGGAGACCACCTTTGTTCATTGGCTTTGAACCATCATCTGCTAGATTGAAAGGATCCATGGCTGGCTCTTGTGTGCAACGGGACAACAGTCATTTCCTATTAATTTTTTCCATTACATTGATTTTATTTTTAATAGTATTCTGTTGTGTTCCCCCTTAGTTTTTTTGCCAGCTAGTAAGTTCTGGTCATTTTAGTGATACCATGAATGGAAGCCATTCCATACTTGCCCTTCATTGGACCATTTCTAGTTCTAATGCCTTCTTTTTTAATACAAGGGAAGAATTTTCTGTATCATTTTCATAATGGGTTCCCCATGCAGCATCATGGTGACGTCCTGGTTTCCAGTCCTCTCCTGGTGCTCCCTTTTTTTCACTGTTGTTGAGTATAAAAATGATATTCCTGTGGAACATCTCTATTGTAACGCCACAATCCCTTTTCATACTACCTCAGAGACTGTAGCTGTGTCCTTCTGGATGAAACAAGGATTTTCAAGCCCAGGCTCTGAACTTAAGCTGTCCATACTCAGTATGTAAAACCTTTCTTGTGCTTCTGAAAATACAGTCTTGAGTTTTTTTAGAGCTGAGACTCTGAGCCCAAATACACATTTTCACCATTATAGCTCTGATGTGTCTCCACTGTGGTATCCCAGCTCATTTTTGAGCTTATATTTTACTACAGTGAGTTTTGTCCTTTGCTTTGTTTTAATATCAGCATGAAAAGAAGCTAGAAGATCACTAAAGAAGCAGAAGTGCTAACAAGATTGTGAATCCTTGAAAATTGGCGTGTCCCCTAATTTTAAGGAAAAGAAACAGTTTTCAAAAAGCAGTAAATGCCACAGGAGAGCTTCCTGCTAGTTCCCAAGGTGAAACACCGTGCCACCTCACCTTCTTTTTCCTTCCTACACAAACAGAGGGATGAAAGTGTTGCTTTCTTCAGGAAGAAGTCTCTCTGGCTGCAGCCAAAACCACTCTGTTCACATGTTCATCATGCTCTTCACCAGCACAGCATACTTAGCCAAGTTTGGAAAGTCTAAAGGTTAAAAGCCCAAACTAAAACCACTGGAAAGAAGATGAGCGGTCTGTTTGGACTTCCTCATGGAGTGAAACCAGCACCCCTGAAGGAGACAAGAGTGAGACATCCTTTGAAAATCATAATGCAGATGAAATGCAAGGAAAGGCAATTTCAGCCCTGTGGATAGTCACCCCCCACACAGAGCACTAAACGAATCAGTCTTCTAATGACAGACTAAGTAGAAGCATCGAAAAATCTAAGACAGCTCTATCTGTTTGAGAACAAATCAAGAGAAAGCTGCAGGGCCAGTGTGCTGCTTTCTGTCACCCTCAGTCACAGTCGCACCCATTCATGCTCTTTAGGCTCACAGTAGCCAGTGGAACAGAGGAGATGAACTTTCCTTAGCAATTCCAGGAGGCTCCTTTCTCCAACTTTTTTTCCTCTTCTCTGGCACCTCATCCCTTGGGTCAGCATAAGTTTTCATACAGCTGTGCAGTAATAGCCTAGGAAAAAGGAAAAGACTTTTTGATATTACTATTGATCAGTTCCCTGGGCTGATTTCTCGTATGCCTGCTGGAGCAGTTGTGTTGATGAGAGGAGGGGCGGAGGGGCAGAAACTACATGCAGGGGAGGAAGTGTAACCATAGCCTTGCCTCTTGGTGGTTGCTGTGGCTTAAGCCGATTTCAAATCTCAGTGGACCCACAGGGGTAGAACTAGAGCAACTTCCTTCCTTACTGGAAGAGGCACTGTGGGAATAATGGGAACCCAACGTTTATGTTGTAGCCACAAAAGAAATTCCTTCTTTGTTTTTTTTCCTCCCAGTTCTTTGAAACTGTGCTTATTCTTTTCCACATTTAATACACTGGGGTCCTAATCGCTGACCAGAGATGTAGAGGTCATCAACTGCATTAACTTTTTAAGAGCTTAATCATCAACAGTGTTCAAGGAGATGAGTAAAGAGACAGGAAGTTCTGAGTTTTCATTTTGCTTCTGCTACTGATTCATCCCGTAGCCCTAGGGCATCTCATTTCCTGCCTCCACTCCTTTTCCCTGTGTGGAAAATGGGAGTGACTTTGACCTCCTTGATACTGTGATGTGTTAGACATGTGCCCTATTGTACTGTCTAGGGAAATGGTTCTCACCTTTACCAGGGAAGTCCATGAGGAAGTCTCAGGGTAGGGTGAGGAACAGCAGAGGACAGATTAGCAACCAAGGTTGGCTGAGGCTTTGCACAGTGCAGCTCTCCTGCTGCAAGTGGGCTCCCAAGACCAGAAGGAGGTTGAGAGCCTTCAAAGTCTACTTGTTCTCCTCATGCTGGGTGAGTTCTCCCCATGCTGGTGATTACAAAGCACACGGGGAGCAGAGCACATTACAGAAGGGTGCCACACAATCAGCCTTACTCCAGTTTACACTCCTCTGCTGCTTTCACCACCACTATCTCACACCTCCATGTGTGGGCTGCTCTGGGTGAGCACTGCTGGCACACCCAGGTTCTTACATGCTGCATCTGAATGTCATGTGGACATGGGACATGTCCCTGCAGCTAGGTTGCCCAGTTGTGCCCTCGCTGCTGCTGCTGCCATCCTGCTGCTTCCCCCAGCCCCACAGTACTTCCTTGCCTCCCAGACTGATGCCCTCATACTGGCATGCAGGCAAGGCTCAGCCATGTAGCTGGACCCAAGGATGGGGAAGCACATATAGATTACACTATAGGTGACACCGAGCTGCGCAGGGCCCAAAAGGAGCAGCTTTCCACTAGCTGTATGCTTTGGGGCCATCCACCAGCTTCCTGTTTGCCCCCTGCCTTCCACTGTTAGTGTTTCAGGGACTGGAGTGACAGGACTCCTGGAACACAGGGGCTGCCTAAATATAGCGCTCCTGCTAGTGCGGGAAGAGTGGCAAAGCAAGGCAGAGCACTTCCCACGGCTGCTCGGTGCCGGGCAGGAAGGCACAGCACTGTCAGCACTGTCAGCAATTCTGAGGTACCCACCTTCCCCCATCCCCTGCCAGGCTCCACATCTGTGCTGTTCTTTCAGCTGTGCCAATACAGCTCTCCTGTGTTACGGTTGGGTAGGTGGGCTGATCTTAGCAAAAAAGAAAACACCTTTTTTCTCCATTTTTTTTTGCAGGCTTTGCTTACCTCTTATTAACACCCTGCTTTCAAGGAGTGGTGAGCAGTAACGTGAAAGCAGGAATCCCTCAAGTTGTTGCACAGAGATCTAGGTACCACAAAGTTATGTCCTAAAAGTCACTTTGGGTGAGTTACCTCAAATGGCATTGCAGTGTAGCCAAGGGAGACAAGTTAACATTAGTCCTGTTCTATCACAGCTGTGCAGTCCTGGAACACCCAGCAGTTCTAACTCGATCCAGATCTCAAGTGAGCATATGACAGTGTTCTTATCAAAATAATGTTATAGGGTGTTTACATCTTCCTTATTACACTGGATGTGGTAAATAAACATGGTACCTGGTCCATCAAAAACCTTAGGATATGAGAAGCTGGTAGCTGAAATGGTATGAGGTTTGCCAGGACAATGTGCTGCCAGGAAAATCTGTGAACAAATCCAAACCAGCAAAGTTCAGCAGTTTGCATCACCTAGCTGGGTCATTTTGAGCCTGGTTCTGAACATGCCCACACACAATTTACATCCGCAGAGCCACAGCCTCTGCGAGGAAGCTGCTCCCTTCCCTGGAATAGAACAGGACGAGGAGGGGTGATTTCATGCTGCCACAGTCTTTCTGTGACTCCAGACCTTGAATAGACTTACCCAGACTAAATTCACAGCACAGCACAGGACCTCGCACTTCACATCACACTGGGAATTGTAAGTCCCGCAGACAAGCTTAAAGCTGTCATTAAAAAAGTGCATAAACCCTGCATAAAAATACTGTTGCATGCTTGGGGTGATTGGTGATTAAAGGTTATCCTTGTAATCCTGGGTATATTTTTGGACACTGCCCATGCCCTAAGTTTTAATAAGTTAGCTGTTTCTGGTCCTGCTATTTATCGCACAAAGCATGCAATTACCAAGTGTGGCTGGCTCTCACAAGCTATCTCTGCTTGTAGCTAAGCTGGCTGGTAGTTATCTTCTCGTGACCCAACTGTGACACTTATTTCACTCTTATACAGGGCCCTGAGCCATATCTGTAGCTGCGACGAGCAAACTTTTCCTCCCTGTCTGCATCAGAACTCCACTGGGCAAATTGTCCCTCCTCATGTTCGTCTTGATATGCGTTATCTCACCCAGGGGCACCTGGGGATGCTCACCCAGGGTTTTTGAGATCCTTGTTTCAGGATGATGAGCAAGGCAAAGAGACAACCCGCTCATGCCACATTTGTACCCTTTGCATAAGGAAAAGCTGCTCTACCAGCGTGATGGTGGCTGTGGCTCTGTAGGCGTTTCTCTACAGGCAGTGCTTGTGTAAGGATTTCCCAAGCCCTCACCACCAAGCACATGGGCACGTATCCTATGCTTTCCCTCCTTCACTTTCGTTCCTGTCATGGCACTGCCCTCGCTGTGACAGTGCTTTTACTTGCACAGCCATGTGATCAAACACATCATCATTGGAAATAACCCTTGTTTTCCAATTTAATTTTGTTTTATCCAGCTCAGTTGTGCTCACAGTGTGGGGAAAGAGCAGAAACAAGCAAAGAAGTGAGCATAGAGGTGACTGGGTTGCTCTTTCATAGGCAGCCAGCTTGTAAAAACACACTTCAAGTTGAGTCTGCAAGCCTAACAGGCTCCTGAGGGGATTGGTGGGGATTACTTCTCCAGAACTTCAGCCTGGTTTTGACATGGTCCTGAACATAGTCTTGATGTGCCACATACTGAGTCAGATATGCCACAACAGCATGATGAAAAGCACCGAACCAGTATAGAATTACTCTTTCAATTCACATGTGTTCAAAAACTTTGAAGGAGTCATTTTATCCCAGAACACCTTCTGATGGAGCAGGTACTGTAGCCAGCTTAAGCCTGGTATAAAAGCATATGCTGGCACAGAAATATTTCTGTGTACTTGGGCTATCTGAACAGAAAGAAATTAATTGTGTGCTTATATCTGATCCAGAGCAAGCTGATCCAAAAAGCCCACAGATCTGGTAATAACCAACCTGTAACCATGGCCAGAGCTGGTACAGAAGTTGCTCCATTGTCAGAATGAAGCCAATGCACTTCTTCCAGCAGTGGGCTTATGCAAGAAGACTGTGAAAGCATAAATTCTCACAGTGCAGCTGGTCTGAGTACAGCTGCCTTCAATCCTGCACATTTATCCTCATGTTGAACTTCAAGTATTGTGCAAACTCCCTGAGGATTCATAAATCTTTGAGGACTGTGGCTTAAGTGAGGTAAATTATAGAAATCAAAATCAAAGTGTAAAGCATATATTCTGAACAAACATTAAGGCTACTGAAGTCTCCCCTTTGAAAGCTTTTTTCTTCAGGTTCCAAGTGACTTTTATACGAATATTGAAGGGATTTTAATTTTGTGTCCTATTTTACACCGAGTAGGGAGTTACGTTTTGAAAGACGTTCTAAAAATGAAGATTGAATTATCACCAAAATGCAAAAAAAGGGAGAAAAAAAAGCAGAGGTGAGAATGAACTGTCCTTTCGAATGAAAAAATAAAAACCCAGAGCTGTTGAAGGAAATGTAGGGATTTCCACAATTAATACACAGGCTTAATTGGTTTTAAGTTTTCCTTTCATTTTATACAGCATGAGGTCCACAGAAGCCATCATTTCAGGAAACTCTGGCTTTGTTAGTGAAGCTAATTTAAAGTGTTCCCTCTCCTCCCTTCCCCGGCGCCTCATACCTTTCTTCACACCGCAGAGCACTGCCCTCTCTGTGGGCCGCTCTTCTTTCCAGAACCAGACTTTGCAGGGCCGAACAGCAAGAATAACACTGTCCCAGAAGAAGTGAATCAGTTCTGATTTCTGGCAGTGGCATCACCAAGAAGGCCATGACGGCAAAGAGGAGCATATGGGAGACTGAAATGGTGAAATGGTGTTGGCAACTTCTTAAGTTAGCTCCAACAGCGAAGTCAAGATCTCATGGAGCTGCTGCTGACATGTCAACAAAAATGCCAGGGAAAGGTCCGTGGGAAGAGACAAAGCCTTTAGGCATCACCATGCAGTATATAATTTAACAAAGGACACCCACTGGTCATAATAGATGGTTGAAATGAAAAGTATTACTCACCCTTGGGCGAGTGATTGACACAACGTAATCCTCCAGGTATTGTTGGTTTTCTTGGTTTGGGTTTTTTTAAACAAAACATTCTAATTAAAACATAGTGAAAGGTTGAATGTTTTGGGGCACTGCTGGTTTTTGAAGCAAGGCAAAGTATTTTAGCTACAGTTTGGCTTGAAAGGACATTTTGTGTCGTTTTCTTTTCTTCTAGATCTTGTTGATTTACCAAATGGCTCCTCTGTATGATAATCTGCAATCTGATTTTAAGTAAACAAATATCAGGGCTGCTGTGACACAGCAGTCTGGTAAAGCTCCTCAGTGTAACTGTTAGTGAAGGATTCCTAATGAACAGAATTATTTTATCTTCTGGAATGTGAAGGATTTTAGGGGTCTTCTGGACATAACAGAATCTCTGAATAAAGAGGGTCTACAGAGAACTAAGATCTCTAGACAAAACACATGGGATTCACCTGTCCATTTTTCATGGCTATGTCTAAGATGATCACCTAAGCTTCCTTTAACAGTTGATTGAAAGAAGTAAGCACCTCCAAGGTACAGTTCATCTCATCCTGAAACAGAAAAATAAAGTAGCTCAGAGAAATGATATCTTAGCACTCTTTGAAGAAGGCATGGCAAGTTTTGATGCAGAAGCCAATGCTGAAGACATCTGAGACTGGTGCAATGAATCCCATGCAGCTGGTCAATACTTTTTCATGCCATGCTTGCTTTTAAGATGTCCAGCTGTGCACCTGTGTGTTTTGGAAGCTATTTACCCATTTGACTAGCAAAATGAAGTCAAGGGGACAGATACTTAACTGCTGCGAATTAGCATAACTCTTCTTGTGAAACTGCAGGGATGCTCTGTTGACCAACTCCACCCATTTAAGACTGGTGTACTTACTATAAGCAGTCATCATCAGAAACAATGTATTGTTAGGCAGTGATGAATAGGCAATTTGCCCTTAGCTCAATTAGCTCTGAAATGGAAAAAGGAGAAAAATTTATACAAAGAATAGAAAAACAGCACGTAATTTCCCAACAACACTTGAAAACTTCTGCTGCTGCTTTGATCATTATCGTTCCCTCCCCTCACAAGCCCAGACTGGAGCCGTTATTTGAGCTAGGTGTAAGTACATAGGGACAAGTGATGAGATGAAGGCATACACCACAGGAGGAAGTCCCAGTTCAGAAGACAGCTGAATTACTGAAAGTGGTGGGATGTTAATGGCATGCAAATGCGTGCTTCTGAATAAGGGTGTTCCCCCAGATCAGATTCTAAGTACTTTGCAAAAGCACTTTGCAGAGTTTCTCAGGACACTGCCAGCTGTACTCAAACCCTGCCTGCAATTCCCTTGTTGATCAAGTCCTTGATTTCCTCCAGGAGAGAAAGACTACTTGTACATTATGTCAGGAGCTGAAATTCTGCTCATTGAGGATAAAAGTGAGCTCACTAAAATTGTTTCTCCTCGCGCTTGAATCTTAAAAAGGTTGGGGGGTAAAAACTACTGCAGCCAGAATGTTCTCATCCTCCATGGAATTGTACTGGTGCAAGAAGAGGTGGAGATATGCATTTCCAACGAGGTGGATGCTTGTGGAGCAGGAGAAAAAAAAGGCCCTGTCTTGGTGTTGTTTACCCAGCTCTTTTGGTAAATAACATCTAGATATATTTTCATACCATTGAAAATGCAATACCAAATGGGTGAAATTACTGAGTTTTAAATAAAGGCCGGTTACATTAGTGTGAGGTATTCCAAGCATTTTATAAGTTAGTCACTTTTACCATGAAAGTAACATAGAATGGGAACACTTTATGATTTTTTGATGATGAAATGTTATACTGGTAAGATGTAAGGTTATATTTAAATACCAACCTTATTCCTGCATCACACAGCAGAGATGAACTATTTTCATTCACTTTTTGCATGTCATTCTTCTTGGCAGTTGACTTTTATATACTCTTTCTCAATCCTTTCTTCTTCTACAGTTCTAACATCCAAAAAAAGCATGCAGATCTCTGAAAGTTGTGGCTTGGCTTGAAAAATCCCTGGGCTAAGCATCTTGCCCAAAGATTACCTGCCTAATGAAATCTGGAGCAATATTGCTTTTTCACAGAACCTTTGCAGTAACATTAAGGTTGAGCTCCTAATCTGATTGTCTGAGGCACCCAGGACCACACTGCACCCCAGCATCCATACCACCATAGTGCGTTTATGCAATTCACATGCAGACATCATTGTGCATAGCCAAACCACCAAGTTATGGCCAAGTTGACCAGTTTTCTGTCCAGATGCTACCTAGATGCATGCCAGCCAATGCAAAAAGGCACAACAGTTTTATGCTACGTTGCCTCATCATATTTCAAAAAACAAAACAAGATAAGTTGTGTCATCTTGCAGTGCCCTTCAAGCATTTAATGCTCCAGTATAAGGCCTGTCATGCCAAAGACATACATTACCTTTTTGCTGCTTGTCATTGCAGACCAAACGTAGTTTATACGAAAGTTCAATCAGTAGCGTGACAAGGTGAAGATCTTCTGCCCCAGTAAGATTCTCTTGATGGATGTATGTAAAGGAATCTGGATAACAATTGCAAAGGAGGGTCTAAGGTATCTCTTTACAAAGCCATCATGTCCACAGCTCTCCTCTATTCGCCCCAGAGATGGTAACATGGACTGGTCAACTAACCAGTTCTCTAGGCTCCCCTGGACTCAAGGCTGAGGAGTCCAACCACACAAGAAATCCCTAGGATTGGGTTTGGGGCCCTTGACTTTGGCACAGTGTAGTAGATGAAGTCCCATTACTCAAAATCCCCTTGAGCTGTACCCCTAAAATATCCATTCTAGGAAGAATAAAGCAGGGTTGCAGCCTGCCCCTAGATTCCTTGTATGAATTTACTCTGCAGTGCCTTGGGGTTTGCCTGTCCTTTTTGGTTGTTTGTTTACTCCTATTTGTAGGTGAAGAGACATTCATCAATTTTGACTGCATTTTATGGTGTGTAAAAATTTACTCCAGGCAATAACAGATAGACTTCTGCGCAAGTATCAGGGTGGGAATCATTCTAAATGCCATAAGATATCTACAGTGTATAAGTCCAAACCTGACCTCTTCACATCTCTTCTTTACATAATAGCAGAGAAAGAAAGGCAGTTTTGGGGCATGATTCATCTCATGTAAATTAGGTCACATGAATCACTTTCTAGAAATGGCTGTTTCTCTGTATTGACTCAAAAGGGAGCCTAGATATGTAACTCAGGCACAAATGGTTACGCTGCAAGTATCTGGATTTAGATGGATTGAATTCCACATGCTTGTCTGGACTTAACACAATATGGAAAGACTTTTTTCCTCATCTACTGCCCTATTAGGTATGCATATGTCAGCTGCCCAGGTATCTCTGAGTATCTGCTGCAGAAGAGCTAACTTATCCCTTCATACAGGGGTGTCAAACATTACTCCACCAAGGTGGTTGAGTGAAAATACAAGTAAGGGTAGTGGGACTTGACTGCAGAATATGAGGGGCAGCAAGCAGGACCACAGAATGGTTGAGGCTGGGAATTGTCTAGTCTGACCCCTGCTCAGGGCAGTTTGCTGCTAGTGCAGGTTGCTAAGGATGACCATACTGTTGGATTTTGAGTATCTTGAAGGATGGAAACTCCACATCCTGTCTGCGTGGTCATCCTTTTAGTAGAGAAGTATGGGGGGCTCATGTTGAAATTATATTCTTGTATTTCCATTTGTGCCAGTTGCCTCTTGACCTTTTACTAGCCAACAGTTAGAGAATTCAGCTTCTTTAGTTGTTCCATTGGGTGTTCATACACCTGGATCAGTTCCCCCTGGAGCCTTCTCTGGGCTGAATAATCCCAGCTCTCTCAGTCTCTCCTTGTGTGTCAGATGCTAAAGTCCCTTTGTCATCTGTATGGCCCTTCACTGACTTGCAGAAAATTCCTGTCTGTGTTGTACTGGGGAGCCCAGAACTAGACCCAGCACCCCTCATACATCTAACAGTGCTGGAGAGGTGCAAGTAATCATCTCTGTTGACCACTGGCAAGCTTTTTCCTAATGCAGCATAGGGGCTGCTGGGATCATCTTGAGCTATTTCAATAGACAGAGGGCAGCTGCCAGCATGACTGATTTTGCTTCCCAAGAATGCCAGAAGCCTGTCTTGTAGTTAAAGGGCTGAAGACTTCAGGCAAGCCAAGCACAGTGTGCTAGGGAGGATGCTTCATAGCAAACTGTATGTGGAGAGGGCAGGTAGGGAGTTCGTAGGGAGAACCACTGTTCTGGTACCAGCCTTCAAACGAAAGGAGATTTGCCCATATGGTCCTTCTTGGGCCCGAACTTCATTTCTCAAGGCCATTGCCGTGCCTGTTTGCAGGTGGATGGAGTGTCCTTTTAAGCATAGGATCTTGACAGAGCCATTTGTGTTGGAAGGCCTCTTCCCAGAACTGTTAGGAACAAAAATTTACCATGTTTTGAAGGGTGTTCTCCATTCTGGCTTTGAAGTAATACACAGTGCTAGCAAGCCTTCAGCCTCTCTTAAAGACCTTTATGACAGATAAAGACAGAGCACTTATTCTACCAGAGATCCCCAGGGAAAAAATGCAGAAAACAAAGGACCAATGGCCATGACAGAAAATAATTTCCGCTCTCTGAAACACACTCCTTTGCCCTATGAGTGGATCACAGCGCAGAGAGCCCAAGCTGTCCATTATCTAAAGCACAGGATTATCTAAACAAATATAGCATACTAGTAATTTTTTTATGTTTTGGTACACCGCACAAGCAAAACTTGTGAGAGAGGGTAGGTTTGTTGTATTATGACCTTTGGCAGGTGATTTCATCTCCCCTTGGGCCTTTATTTCTCATCTCTCTCACAATGGTGCTGTGAAAGAGAACGCATGGCTGGTGAGTGCCACTGGCACATGAGCCCCGGCTGCTGCTGGTCCATGCTCATCTAACACCTTGCCAACCAGGTGGACGTATCTCCTTCCTCCTAGTGAGCCCAGTAAGTGTCAGGCCAAAGCACTAGCAGAAAAGAGTTTTGTGTTTCCACCCAATCATAGTGACAAAACAGCTGCAGGAGTACCTGGGGAGCACCAAAGCTGGCACCAAGGCAGGAAAAGGCTGGGTGATGGCAACTCACACATGAAGTACACAAGGCTCTTGCAGAAGAGCCTCAGCAAAACACCATGTTAGTTCTTGTACACACAAGCTGTTTGCCAGTGTCCTGTTGGCTATGAGGGGACATTTGTGACAGCTTTATCCACCTGAATGAATCACCGAAGAACGCTGCTGGGATTTTTTTTCTTCTGTTCCTGGTTTGCCCAGTGCACTGAAATGAGTCAGTTACTAGTGGAAGTAACAAGAAGCGTTCACTGCAATAAAAATTGCCAGCATTCAGCAGGGTGGCACCCCTGCTCAGTGCATACTGTAAAATTCCAGCAGGCAAGCAAGGCCGCTTGGCACTTGCTCAGGAATCAGCAGGAAACAACCCCCACTAAGCTGTGATTCAATGCTTAAGAGGGGAAAAAAAATCCTTCCCTCTATAACAGGGAGCATGGGTGAACGCAGCTGGGTTAATAAAGCAATGCTGCCCTGTCACATCTGGAAACACAGGTTGGGGGGAAAAAGAATCCAATTAGCTCTAACTGTCCTTACTATAGTGGTCCTAACTCAGTCCCTGGAGAGCCGTTGCATCAGATAACTGCATCCCGCAGTGACTGACTACCCGCTCCACAACGTCTGCCACAGATGGCAGCCACCAGCCAGGAGAGAGGGGTGCCTATTAGCAGAGGAGCAGAACTCAGCTAAGAGTGCCTCCCCAAGCCTCAGAAAGGTGGTAATGGCATGAAACCGAGCTGCTCCCATGCAAAACAGCTTGCTGGCCTAAAAAAAAAAAAAGAGAAAAAGAAGAAAGAAAGAGCAAAGACCCTACAAAATATTATCTTCTTTCTTCTGCTTCTTCTTCCTTTTTCCCATCCCCTTCCTTTTTTCTTTCCCTTCTTTTTCCCCTCTCCATTGTAAAGTGCCCAGGCAAAGCCAGAGCTTGCAACCTTCCCTTATTTCAGGTGCAGAAGCTCGCTGTGTGCACCGTGAGAGCCTGGCTGGCTTCTCTCAGCTAGCAGGTGTTGGAAGCCTGCAGGGATCTGCAGGTTAATTAATCCTGACTTACCAGGGCTGGGGAGGCTTATTAGCCTCCACCCTAAAAACGAGGAAGACAGGAAGAACCCTCTGGGGGGAGGCAGGTAGTGTTTGTGGGGAGAGGAGTTGAGGCTGAGCCAACTTTGGGGAAGAGGCTTTAGGTGAGGCTTATGAATTCATTTTCCATCCCTTTTCTCTCAATAAAAGCAAAGTTCAGCAGAAGTATATTTTTGCACTTTAAAACAATCACCTAATTTGTCAATGGTTAGCGGGAGCTCCAGTAGTTGCTGTGCAGAAGCCAAACGAAATCTTCACTACACTCCACCGCAAAGCTCTTTGGTGTTGCTCACCTTTGCTGTCTCAGGCCCTAAATGAGGAATTTAGGGGGGTTGGGGGAGATACTTGACTTGCTGTCAGGGCTTGTGAGACCACACGCTTGACTTGATGGCGTTTCTGTGCTCGCCCGCCTGTGTGTCATAGGATATATGCTGCTTTCTAATCAAATCTGAAATGTCAGGGAAGGTATCTCTGGCCAAAACCTTGTTGACTGTGGGGGAGAGAGGGAAAGGGGAATGGAAACACCACAGGAGGGGGATGGGCCGACTGGTTAGCATAGCTACAGCTTCCAGCACCTCTGCAACTGTTTACAGTTCAAACAACAGGCTGATGGCACCCACTTGCACCTTCTTGCTCAACAATGCCTCTATCTCCTCATTCCCCCTCCTCCTCCCTGCCTTTGAGGTGTTGACACCCTCACAAACTCAGCCCTGGCCTCCCCAAGGAGCAGGGCGAGGTTTTCCAGGGAAGGCTGTGTTCTGCGTCCCGGCTTCCCTGCTCCTCCCAGCCGTTCCCCATAGCATCCTCTCACACCTCCCCGGAAGCAGGTGAAGAAGCTCGGGGTGGCAGATAGGACAGAGCAGTGGGAGATGTCACCACCGCCATCACAGGGGGTGTGCAAAGAAACCCTCAGGTTTGATGCTTGGACAAATATCAGTGAGGAAAAGCGTGAGCGTCAGGGTCCGCCTGGAACGTGAAATTGCGCTCTGTGAGAGAGGAGGGAAGGCGATGCCCGCAGAGTTCCTGCTGCAGGAGAACGCATAAAGCCCCATGCATGGAGAGAAAGGCAAGTCAAGAAGCACGCTGGAGTAAGAGTGAATAGAAATGGGCAGAAAACACAGAGGTTTGATATGGAGGAAAAGGAGAAATAGGAGAAATCAGTTCCTTCAGAGCACTCCTGTGAAAGAGGTTAGAAAAGGGCAGTCATAAAAGTGATCCTTGTGGAGACCACCCTTGTCATGTGCTGAGCGTGTGAAAGCCCTCCTCTCCTCCAGTACATTGGACTCAGACCTCCCATGCATGGTGTGTTCTCAAGGCAAACTCAGGTCAAAAAAAGCCCTTGATGATGGTATCAATTGCCTTTGATAAAGCTTAAAAGAGAAGAATAACACACATTTTTCTTTAGCGGGGCGGCGGGGGGAAGCGTGACTGGTATTCCAGGGAGGACTACTAGGCTCCAGGCTATCATTTGTCCCGATTCTCAGGGAATAAATCAAAAGAAAACTGCCGGTGTTTCATTTCACATGAGAAATAAGAATGAGCTCGTTCCCATTTCAGCGGGTTTGCTGGGATGCCCCTTTCCCTTCTCTACATCTCCCATCTACAACCAAGATCTGAAAATTACAGAAGCGATGAGGGTGGTGCTTACCGCCCAAGGATAATTCCCAAATTCCTCCCCACACACACGCACATCCCCCTGAAAGCTGCTGCCTGCGGCTTGTTCAATCTTGAGCCACCTAGTGGCATTGACTACAAATCAGTATTACAGGCAGCATAAGCCGACAGAGCCCCCCCCCCCAAAAAAAAAAAATGAGACTGAGAAAGAGGTTTAGTTGCAGCTTTATGGTCCATCCGTGCCTTGCCTAAGTTGCACTGAAAGCTCTTTTTGTTGCTGGCTGAACCACCCTGCTCCTAAAGGATCCTCTGGGGCATGGACAAAATGCAGTGTCTCAATGGGAGGTAGCAGGGGCTGCAAAGCCATGCCCTTTCCCAAGACTCAGCTTCTGTTGGTTTCCTGATCTGGCTTGTGTTGGTTTCCTCTGCATTGGTTTTCTTTGCTCCAAGCTGAAAGCACGAGTTGCAACTGCCTTGGATGAACAGAAATCCCTCTCTCCTGTATCGGGGATGTATGTGAGACTCCATAGAGACCCTCATGCAGCTCTGGGCAAAGGAATGAGAATAATAACAATTAAGAAAAAGGCTTGTTGTCCAGAGGGAGGAGAAGGAGAGGTTTGTCTGGTGCCACATCCCTCCAAGCACTGCTAGGGGGAAGGGTGAGGTCAGCGGAAAGGAAGCCCAGGCAGCCCCAGGGTATTTCTTAGGGTGATAAACTGCTGTGGAATGGACATCCTTGTCTGGAAGAAGCCAGCCTGCATTACCAAGTTTTGAAATGTGTGAAGCAAAATTAAACTGGTCAGTCTGACCGCTACTCGTTGTGTCATGTCAAAGAGTAGCTCGAGTAATTATTTTTCTTTCCTGCTTTCTCAAGAGGGAAACCCGAATCTGCAAAAATCATTATTCATTCCCCCTGAAATCAGCACACCCCCCAAAAGGCAGCTTTTTGACTTTTCTTTTGTGTTTTCAAGTTCCATAGCTGGGAAGCTTGAAACAATGCACACACTTGCTTTGCATGAGAAGATGCTAAGATTCTTGAAAGTCATCGCTTGCCAGAATCAGAGGTTAATAAAATCCCAAATGTCACAAGGCTACAGTAAAATCACAGAGGTTCGCAATATTAGTGTATGCAACTTTGTCTTTTGGATTAATTTCAGCTTTCTGAAAACCAAAAATTCCTTTTATGTTATTTTTTGAGAGCGTAACCCAAAATATCAAGAAGCCGAGTGAGGGTCTGGTTTAAAGAGCAAGATGCATAATATGTAGAGGCAAGAGTATGGCAAGAATGCTGGGATTGGACATATCAATAATTTCTATGGCAACAGAGGAGGATATAACAATACTGTAGAAGAGGAGAAGAGACTGGGCAAAAAGAGATCATCATTATATACTACCAATATTTTCATTTACTCCTTGTAGAGATTGTATCAGAAAATGCAGGAAACCATATGCAAAATATCCGAAACTATTATTTATAGTTCCACATTTACAGTTTACAAAAGCAAAAGAATATTGTATACAATGAGTGTATTCTTGTTCTTCCAGGGAGTGTTTGTAAATCCATGTGACTATAAACAAAGGATATGTTTTGTGAGAGTGTATATCATATAGTATAATACACTGGGAGTGCGTGACTGCATGTTCAGACACAGCAACTGAACCTTAAATATCCACAAAGCATTTGCCTTTCTATACTTATCGGATGAAAATCATAATGTTTAACACAAAGTGATAATTTTCATGTTTTTCTCATAAATGTATTTATTTCTTCTCTTTTTAGTCACCATGGGTGGGATTTAGATTGCCTAAATTATAGTGCCTGGATGTGAGATACAGCCTAAATTCCCACAGCAGCCAAAGAAGACTGAGCTCACATGGTCAATGGACCCTAGCAAGCTACTTTCCTTCTTCTGAGGTAGACCCCAGCATCTGGTCACCCGAATTGCTTTCCAGACTATGCTAACTGTATGTTCTAGATCCTTACTGACTGTACAAAGGGGGATGCAGCCCCATAACATGGAGCCTTCTTGTCCATTCACAGGCATTGCCTCTATCATGATACCTGAGGCAATATTAACATAAATTTCTTAGATTAAATACTGATCATGTAATGAAAATGTTTACTGTTGGCTGAACCCTTAAAGATTATTCTGTTTCCCATTCGGAGGACAGAGAAGGTATGTACTGCCCTTCGTGGCTGTTCCCTATGGATCCATCCTTGCTATTATTTCCTTTTAGTTGCCTTTGCTTGGCAAGGCTATTTTAAAATGCTGTTACAGATTTCTGATATCTTCAGTGTTAGAGCAGGGGGAACAAGCAACAAACTGGCACACAAAATGGAGACGTGTATTGGAGGTGATAAATAGTAGACTGACAGCTCTGTCCTGGAGCCCTTGCTCTGTTGGATAGCACAGGCTCCCTCCCATTGCTCAAACAGCTTCCACACTTCACTTCGTAAGAGGGCCATACAGCCCCATATTTCTTTTCTCAAAAAGGTAGTAATTGGGCCTGCACACAGTGGTAACTTTGGTGATCCAGATGTGGAAACAAAAACATCAGCTCTCAGAAGGTTGTCTCTTAGAGAAAGCTAGATGTGACTGTTTTGAGTTAAGGTAAAAAACGGCCTCCCACACAAGGCCAGAGATGGTGCTGAAAGTCTGCTGCACACCTACCTATTAACATATACATACACCACAGAATAGATCATAGAACAACTCAGTTTGGAAGGAACCTGTCTGGATGCCTCTCATCCATCTGATATATACACCACAGAATAGATAATAGAATAACTCAGTTTGGAAGGAACCTGTCTGGATGCCTCTCATCCATCTGATCCATAACTTCAATGGGACAGGGCTCTTGCAGATCAGATTGCTCTGTTATGGGCATCTCCAAGGACAGGGTGTTCCACAGTCTCACCAGGCAACCAACCCACTGTGAGGCTGGGTTTTCCTTTTATCTGATCAGGATTTCCTTTGTCACAGCCTATGCCTGTTTAGTCTTGACTTGACCTTGGCTTTTACTATAACCTCTCATCGCATTCTTGGAGCCAACCTGCTGGAACAGATGAGTGGACTGTATGGTGCGTAGAAAGCTGGCTGGATTTCTGTTCTTTAAGGTTCGTCACCAGGGGTACAAAGTCCCACTGCCAGCTGGCTGCTAGTGGCCTCCCTCAGAGGTCAGCATTGGAGCCCGTACTGTTTAACATCTTTGTTAATGAGCATTGCTCTCCCCTTGTTCACAGAGCCAGCGCAGAAGGCAGGTAGGGTCTTTAGGCTTTATTTGTCCTTGCTAAACCCATGCTGGCTGTTCCCAGTCACCTGCCTATTCCTCATGTGCCCGATCACAGCTTCCAGAGGTATGCTCATAATCTTTCCAGGTTAGGCCAAACAGGCTGCTGTTCCCTGGATCCTTTCTCACCCTTCAGATGTAACTGAGTTTTCCAGACACTGGAGACCTTCCTCAATCACCGTAACCTTTCAAAGATGGCAGAAAGCCATAGCTGTCTCCCTCGGCACCCTGGGATGCACCCCAATTACCACAGACTTCTGTCCTGCCTTTCTGCAGGCCATGTAACGTTCCCAATATCAAAACACCACATCCACCTGCTATTCAGTTTTACACAGCCAGTGCCAGGAAATGCAATCTTCTAGCTGTTCTAGAGAATTGTTCATATCTTTATAGTTCTGGCTGGGAGATTAAACAGAAAGCTTTTCTGATCTCCATACCACTGCTTTGCAACTAAAAGTGGCAGTGTCTGCAGAGAGACAGAGGTTGATCTTTCCTAAAAAGGCTTGTAACCACTATTCACCATGCTCTTAAAAGCTTTGCAGTCCTTAAAGGTAAAGTTAAATCATCCTCCCTCATAAATTCCTCTCAAACCAACATAACACTCCCTACAGAACCAGGAACTGGAAAGCAGTTCTGGAAGGTCTGCTGGGTTTTCTTTCTTCACTCTTTCTGCTACTGTAAATGAGCTACTTCTTGTATCAAATCCTGCTTCTTGCTCAGCTGCAAGGGAGGGATGTCCTATGGCCAAACTGGCTGCAGGCTGCCACATCTGAGTGCACTGCATGGATCCCTTCACAGCTGATGGAGGGAAGCAGGCTTTCCTACCATCTTTCCTCATAAGGTAAATATCTAAACCAGGTCAAATGTTTCTCATAGTTACTGGAGCGGGACATACAGGACCAGCTCAGATGTAGATGTCTACACTGAAGATGCTCAGTGTTAGTTGAGATAGATACTGTCCCAAATGCATGTTTAAAAGTGGCTCAGATCTCTAAAAGTGTGATCCTGGCTCCTATACTGGCCCTCCAGCTAAACTCTGAAGAGTCCTGGTAGAACAATTAAATCTGTGGACTTATTAAAGCAGATCTGGAGAGAAGCAAATTGTGATTCTTGCCTAGCCATCAATATCAAATTCAAGGCGTTAGCTTGACTACCTTAAATGATTTTGAAGACAAAGATGATTTCTCAGAAACTGACAACTTGTAAAAACATTTTAAGTGTGATAATACATTTCTTGTGGTAGCTATGTCCTTATGCCAACTGTCAGAACTTGTCCACTGTATACTAGAAATTATGTCTTTCACTGGCTTGTGCATGGTGATTTACAGTTGGAATATAAGTGTAAAACTCTCTTTGTGCGTGGCTATAGCTCCACAGGCTTACAGACAGTACGGGATAGGAGACAGTAAGGAATCCAACCCCTTGTTCTCAACAAACGTGTTCAGAAGCTGAATGTAGGGATTAGCCTAGATACTCCCTACAATATTGCATCAACATAATGTTTGCATAGTTACTCCCAGTCCCAGAACAAACAGTAAGGAAATAGTGAATCAGACCACAGAGGTTTCCAGAAACCTGAGCAGACAGACTGACTGAAGTGCTTGTGTAATGAATAAAAGTACTGTCACTTCTCACCAGCCAAACTCACTCCAGAGTAATTTACCCGGTGTTGCATGAAGCACCTGTAAAAGTTTCAACATGAGGAGTTTTCATTCTGCTAGAGGCTTCAAGTTGGAAAAAAAATATTCTGTTCAAGAAGGATTTTTGCTTCAGGACAGATAATTCCACAATTAACTGAAACCTGTGCTTTCTCAGCCAAGCCATGTCTGCATCCCTAATGTGTTGTAGGTAAAGTTTGGGTTGTCTGTTAGAAATAAGAAGGATTTCCTTTGAGAAGGTATTGATGAAAGACTCTGGTCTAGAACCTACTATACTAGATAGTGCAGCGTTTCCATTGCATTAGCAAGTATTTTGAGGTGAATCAAATGATAATATTCTAAAAGGTAAAAATATATGTGAAAATCGTAATTATTTTTCTTTCCATGAGATGTCTTAAGATATCCCTGGTTTCATTTCATGGATTTTAGTTGACTATTGTCAGAAGGTCATGAACTTTTTATTTATTGGAAGGATATCTATTTTATTCTTTAGTGCACCAGCATAACAGATTCAGCAGCACCCATCCTGCCACCAGAGTTAATCCTAGAGAAAGTAAAATCAGCTGTAATCTGCACCTTTCAGTTGTGAGACACTTCCTCTAAAATTAAAACGAAGACAGAAAACAAACAAAAAGAGCCCCCTTTATCTCTGTTCCCAGATAAATCTATCTGTGAAGGTAACACACGTAATGAGAGAGTAAAAGGTGCCAGTAGACAGACAGGTGTGACCTGGCTTTCGTTAGCTGTATCTTTATCTAACTGGGTGGAGGCACAAAAGAAACAAAATCTTTCCATTTAGCTGTGTCATTATGGGGTGAGGCACCCTGGCTTTGGTGCACTGAAACTCTGACAGTGGGTACAGTCATGCTCTCCCACTAGCATCAGTTGCTACATCTCTTTCCCAGCTTCTCAAATGTCCCCACTTTCCCCAGCTTTCCTCATCACTGGCGAGTGGTTATGGAGCTAGATGATCTTAAGGTTCTTTCCAACCCTAACTATTCTATGATTCTGTTTCCAGAAAGGCATGTCCCTCTGTATCCTTCCAGCGTACCAGTGCATTAATGGTATCCATTGCTCACATCTTTCCCCTCATCCCCTTCTGGGGGATCATCTGATGGGCTGGGCAATTTATTTCAACAGACAAAACGCAGCTCTCAGATTCACACTTGCTGCTCCTACTGGCTCCAGAATAATTTGCACATGTGGTACTAAATGAAGATCTGCTCAAAGGAATTTAACAAGACAACTTGTCACGTAATACATATGCAACTCCAACTGTGACAGAAAATATGCCCATTAATAGTTTCAGAAAGAGGAATTTAGCTTATAGCTCGTTTCAAGGAGTAAATAAAACATTTAGGTGCACAGCAAATAAAACCTGCATAATTTCATTTACTGCCGCTTCTGAGATAATATAATGGTTTCACTACTGGTGATTAGAAGCCATTCATCAAATGCACCATGGGTTCAGCAAAAATTACCTGCAGAAAACTCAAACAAGAAGCAGAGTGGTGTGCAAGCCACTCATTGTCTGGAGGGAAGCTTTGGTCCTGTGGTCATAAAGCGTGTTGCATAGCACTCATCACGAGCTGAGAGTCGAATCCAATAGCTTGCAGATATCAAATATTTTGCAAACATCAAATAAAATATTTTGAAAAAAACAAAAAGTTTGAATATTGCTCCAAAGCATTCGAGCAACACTCTGAAGTGTATTTATTGAAAGACAACTGGGAGTTCTCAACTTTTCACTCGCTCAAATGGGCCAGGTCCAGCATAAGTGTTACTTTAATCTGCTTGTACCAAGAGAGTACAAAAATCCTAACACTTAATATGTTTAGGAAAGCAATGCTGTAGCTGGAAGCATCACAAAGGACATAAGGCTACACCATGCTATCCAGAGATTCAAATTGGCAAATGTGTTCCACTAGCCTGGTTTTCCAGCAGAGTCACAGAGCAGAAACAAGAGAGGCACTTACTGCATCGAAATCTCTCCCTCTCTTAACAAAGACTTGCTCCTTACACAGCGCTTTATGGTGTTACAGTGAGACCTCACATAAAAGGATGTCCACCACCTCCTTGGGAGACTGCTGGAGTGCTGAGGAGATTCTACAGTCTGGTAGAGACCTACCTCCTAAAATAAAACCTGACTTGTGGGTTAGTACAAGCAGTTCAGGACAGCTTCTGTGTTGCCTTTGGTATGCAGCCGAGCTTAGCCCACACCTATGAAGATTTCTAGCCACCTCTTCCTACAGCCCCATTAATGCAGCTAACATGTTTTAAATGTAGTTTTATGAATCACTCCTTGAAGTGTTTTGGGTGTCACTGAAGGGTTATAGCAGTAGAAAATAGGGACCATATGGCTTATAACGGTTTATCTACCTCAGCCCAGAAGAGCAGAGCTGAAACCCTTCCCAAACCCTCCAGCATTTCACAGCCTTCACAGAGCCTGTGAGAAGCCATGGAAAAGGGCTCAGGGCGCATTCTGTCACCCGTGTTTGTCTAACCTGCCTATTGCAGCAGGACCTCCTAGACTGACTTTAATGGCACTTGTATATAGCTCTTGTATATGTGAGCTGACTCCAAACTCCAGATTACAGCTCTGCACTGCAGCCTCTCATTTACAACTCCCCTCCTAGCTGACAGGTAAGGATCCTTACCGGTAATGGGATTCAGGCATCTGCAGCCAAACCCCTCCATTGGCACATGGTAGGGATTTTCAATATTCTGGAATACAGATTGACTTTTCTATGTATAAGTAGTGGATGCAGCTATGTGGTTAATGACAGTTATCTCCTGTCATGAAACAAGAAAGTTTGGTCCAGAGCCAGCACCGGGAGGTGAGGAAAACTGAAGCTCTGACAGGGAGAAGGGCAAATATAACTCATTCTCCCTGGATTTGCAGGTCTGACCAAGTACCACACAGGCCTTAGCTCCTTTTGCAGGCTTTGCCAGTTGGGTTTAGGTCAAATCTCTGTTAGTCCAGCCCAGCATTAGTGGTGGTATAAGAGATCTTGTGGAGAGGCACTACAGAGGGAAACCCTCAGGAAAAACCCAGCCCTAAGTGAAAGTGTCTCAGTAACTCACGATGATCTTTTTCTAACATAGATCAGGCTCCTCTCATCTGATCCGATAGCAGAGAAAGGATGTCACAACAATTTCCTTGAGACAGAAACACTGTCACACCAAGGATGGCCCTTTCCAGGCTAGCAATGCAATGTGCCCTCCTCTGGTGAGAAACTGGTGGAATAAACCAGGCCAATCCCCAGATTTGCAGCCCTACCAGATTCATCAGTTGGGACCAGTGATTTTCCCATTTGGTGGCAGACCTGAAGTGAGCCTCTGTTTAGAGAGAGACAAGTCCTTCAGCTGAGCTGAACCATTTCTCATGTTTCTTCTGCAACACTAGAGCCTCCCTTCTCCACCCCTGCTACAAATGACTCCTTAGTGGCTCTACCATGCCAAGGCAACAGCCCTCAGCCCTCCTGTCGTGACCCAAATCTCCTTCCTTGGCCATGCTGCTTGTCTGGTGGCATGGGGGAAGCTGAAACATGATAAAACTTGTTTGCCAGTGTTGCCAAAGCTAAGTCTGTTTTGCTTCCTTGTTTGCTGCACCTCGACAAGGTCAGGTCAAAGCACCTGGCAATGAGTGACTAACTCAAGGCTGCTGCATGAGTCAGCAGCACATCCTGGCAGGGCTCAGGAATGCTGATTGCTGGGTCTTGCCGTCACCACTAGATCATGCTTTCCTTGTGGTTGCCCTAGCAAAGCTCCCATGGGTGACTACAGCATAGAGGTATCTCCCATAAGGAGGATTTCCCACTGCAGCTCTTGGCAAAGCTGAATTGATGCACATCTTCTCTAATTCCTCTTTTGAAACCCCATTACCTCCATCTGTGTTGCCTTTTGCATCAATCAGCCGTTTTTACTTGATGGGCTGTTTTTTTGTGTTTGTTTTGTTTCTTGCAAACTCTGATAGAATTTTGCCAACTGAATCTTGTAGACTCCTTCATTACTCATGTCTTGTGTGCAAACAAATGCAGCCTGCATAAGGAAAAAATACAGATCAGCACAATTCTGTTTTTCTAAGAAATCAGAGAAGTTCTGTTTTCTACCCAAAGCAAAGCAGTTTCATTGATAAAAGCAGCATTAGCTAAGATGGCTGTACCACATCAAAATTATTCAGAAATGCTGCCCATAAAATCCTTTTTCAGCTCCAAAACTGATGATTTTGGAGCTTCCATTTCAATTGGACTGAATGGCCGAAGATGAAATTCAGCCTAAACCTCAAGAGTGACCAAATTTAAGCCTTACATTTTTTCCCCCTTAATTATGGGGAAAGAGGGTCTTTGTTCACAGGCTAACAGGGCTTATGGATAAAGCTTTAAATTAGACTTAAAGGGGGAATGGGTAATACCAGCCTTGCTCATGACAAGCTGTGGGAAGACATACCAAGGTTAGAGGGATGGGGTGCTAGAGAGGGCCCTCAGCCTCTTGCCTTGAGGCATGCTGGCTACACTGCAGCACACTTAACGTCTCACAGAGCCAAAGGTTTCTGAGGTAGTAGGAGCCAACAAAGAAACACCAATTAAATGCTTCAAAGGAATTAAGAGATGCTCCTCTTAGAAGGTGCCTTTACACCAATACACTCAGCACGGGTAACAAACAGGAGCTGGATGCCACCATACTGCTGCAATCTAGTTGCTGTTACTGAAGCTTGGTGGGATGAATTCCATGACTGGAGTGTGGCTATGATGGCTACAGGCTGTTCAGAAGGGACAGGCGAGGAAGGAAGGAGGGAGGTGTTTCCTCTATGTCAGGACCCTAAATTCTGGAAAAGAGTAATTCCAGCTCTTCCAAGGTGTTAGTCAGTAGGATCCCCTGGAAAACTGCCCATGGGGACAAGGGAGCAGAGAAAAGCTAGCAGATCTTCAAAGATGCTTTCTATACAGTGCAAGAGCTCTTAATCCCCAGCTGCAAAAAATCAGGAAAAGAAGGTGAAAGGCAGGCATGGATAGAGACCTGCTTGTCAAACTAAAGACAGTGGCATTTAAAAAATGTTCTTGGTCATTTCAGTTTACATGGAAGTTTTGATTTTTGATTGTGGCAACTTTAAATCAACTTGACAAAGAGATACTTTTTGTTTTCCAATTTACAGCAAAAAAAAAAGCTCCATTCCAGAGTCTTTTAGCCAGATATGATAATGAATTATAGAAACGCATTTCTTTCAAAGCAGAACAAAACAGTGTAATAGCTTTTCTGTCATGTGTTTTAGTAGTAAATGTTAATTTGTTATAACTGTTAGAAAAAAAAATGTCATCTGATGGTCATAGGAGATCACTCGGCATCCGGCAGTGCCTGCTACTAGTTGTCATCCCTTTTGCAAAGAAATAACATGTTGAGACTGAGGTTGAAACCCAGCCCAAAAAGCTCTCTTTGAAGATGGTTATACTGTCGTAGCATCATTGTACCCCTGTGATTACATCCTTGAGTGGTAACCACATGTTCATTTGATTCCTTCAGAAAGCACAGTGTAACATGCATTTTTCTGTATGCTGCATGAGTTTTGATTATCTGTTATATTTCTTATCTGCAGTGAAGTGGAGGGACATGTTAGACAAGTAGTGCCTCTTCATGGGTGTAGTGACAAATCCAGCTTGAAACTGTCCAATATGATGTGTGAATGCATATTTTTCCTCAAGGATGGTTTCTAGGCACAAGAAGTCTGCTGAAGTTATCTTTCACCCCATAGTAGCAGGCATTGTGTGGCTCCAACTGATTTGCTGTCTTCGTGTGACTGGTTTTTAGGGCCATCTTTTCCCCTGTTTCTTGGGGTACTGGAGCTATGGGAACTGATTCTGGCCAGCCTTGCATGCCGCCAGCCCCACTGGAAGAAATAGTGAAGGCTGGTTTATTGATAGTTTTGCAAAGTTTTAGTCCTTCTCCCTGGCTTTTTCCCCTGGGTGAAGGAGAACTGGTATTACTAACAACTGGGACTGGCAATGCAGTAGTGGAGAAGAAATTTTGCCTTTGCCCTTCAAGCACGTAGTAGTGTAGTCAGCTCTGTGTACATTCTTTCCTATGGGAAGGACCATAACTACCCTTCCTAAAAGGGAAGTGTTCTTTTCTCTTTCTAAAACCCTTGACATCTGTCACAGACCTATAGAGTTTCCCAAAATACATCCTCATATTATCCCTACTATTAGAGGGGGAGTTCTGAGAGTTGTTTGTAGTCATTGTGTTTATTGAATTAATTCCCCCTACTCAAAGCTGCAGTATATCATGTTCTGTAGGTGCATGGGCTTTCAATAAGTAGCAAAGGAGTAGAGCTCAGCATAATACTTGATCAAAGAAAAAAATACTTCCTACTCCTTAATTTTGTGTTTGCATTCTGTATTTTTCCTCCACGGTCTCAAAAGACAATCTGTGCTTCACAACATATTTCATGGCTAGCAGAGACTAGATTCTATTCAAATCACTCCTGTACTTCCATTGAAAAAGGGGTCTTGACAGAAGTAAACACTATTCTGTCACCAAAGCTCTTTAGAAAAGCTTAGCTTCTGTTGATGGAGAAGGATTGTGAGGAAATATAGGACTCAAGTTTTCCAGTCTTAAGCCATCATCACTGGATGGGCGCAATCTCCTCCAGCACAGCAGGGGTTACCAGGCTTCTTCGCTACTTAGCACAGATTAGGAAAACAACCTAAGACTAAAGAAACTAGTTGAGGAATAAATGCCATGGCGGTAAGATACTGAAGGTCAAATTCTGAGCCTAGTCTATAGCTCCATTGTGCTTGGATATCAAAGCAGATAGCTCAAGTATGCATGAGTATGCATTTGTTCATTAATAAAGGGTTACTGTAGTACATTTTCTCTCGATCGTTTTTTCTCCTCCTTTCACATATGATTGTGTCCCCAGAAAGGTTACCTGATGTAGAAAGATAAAGCCACACTTAGATAATGATGATGAGGCTTTCCAAAGAGCTCCGTTTTCATGTGGCTCATGCACCAAACAAAGTTTTGCTGAGAGCTCACCTAGAACCCCTGGCTAAACCCAGTCTCTAAGGGTTACTGAGTTCTGTATAAGAGCAAAAGAACAACTATAGGTGCCTGATTAAAAACACCAGGGCAAGTCCCAGTTGTTTCAGACTATCAGAACTTATAGTAAGCAGCTGTGACTAAAAGCTGCATTGTCTTTGCAGGATGTCTGGAACACCACTGATGAGGCAAGCACTGAGATTGGCCACAGCATAGGCACTTTATCCTCTGCTTCAGAGGCATATGAACCATTGCTTTTGGAGAAATGCACAAATAGGTTGTTTTTCTCAGAGTGCAAAGCTTGTGGTTAAACCACACTGAGCTGGTAAAACATAAAAATCTCACAAGCCTGAAAATACTTTTTGCTGTCACATGTAGAATCACCAACAGTATTTATGAGGGCTGAAGAGTCAAAATCTGATATTCTGTGTGCTAGTTATTTCTGCCCCTGAACAAAACTTCCCAGGGTTTGTTTGGTTCAGGCATCTCTGCTAAAGTTTAGAGCATGTATTCTACATCTGTATTAAGCTGCAGATAAGGTTTTCTACTTGAAGAGCTCAAGCAGGCTTTCCTGATTTTAATCAAACCTGGGTATAGCGCCTAATACCACCTCTCTATTTGTCCAGATATTTTTCATTTATTAGAAACATTCATTCACATTATTAGGTGTTTTGTAATTAAAACAAAAGAACATGATTAGCTGGCAGAACATGAGTGGCTACCTACCCAACAAAGACAGACAGGGCAAAATACCACATTTAATAATGTTACTAATAATGAAAAATTACTTTGAATTTAACCATGTACATCATATTTCCCAACCTTTTATCAAAGGGTGAAGGATTTTAGAATGCACTAATGGTTAATAAATTTGGCTTCACAAGACTGAAAAGCTTCATCAAATGATCTTTCTTTCAAACTAGCAGAGAGTGAATACTAACCCTTCTGTCATTAACATGTTCATACATCCCTTATTTGAAGTTCTTCCTAATTCCTTTGATTTCTTCCTGAAGGTGATAATCCACTCTTCAATTTGAAAGTCGTGTCTTATTGCATTCATTTTTGCATGAGCAGGAAGTAAACTGAATCGATCAATCAAACCTGTGCAGAGCAACACTAAGAACAGTAACTCTTGATTAAATCTCATTTTCAAAGTAGAATTAGGCCCCAAAAAAGTTAGCATTACAATAATAATTAATCACAGCTTTAAAAAAAAAAAGATTTGTCTTTTTATATAGTTCTGAAGCTGTGCTAAATTGCTCACCTGAAGTAAGAGCTGCAGATGTGGCTTTGTTTTTTACCTGTTAAAATACAACATAATACCAGCCATTGCCTGTACACTTTTAACCCAGATAGGGAGATGATGTTCAAGGAATAACACTACGAAACTTTGCCAATGGCTTCTGATTTATTTTAATGTGATGTTTCAGTATCTCGACTGAGCAGGGTAGCCCACTGTTGCTCAGGAGAACTCACTGGAGGTTCTTGGTTCTTGTGGCCCAGACAGGCTTCAGCAGTCCTTAGGAAAGTAGGCTTCATCTTGATATGGTTTTATTATATTACATTGCTTGTGTGCTAGGAACTGTTCATGAAGGAGGGCAGCTGAAGGAAGCCTCAAAAAAGAGAAGGAGGGGGGAAGAAAACAAGAGGATGCTGATATATCCCACCATATCTTGTTCCAGCAGAGAGTCAGATTATGGCTGGAGGTCCTTCCCATGCATTTTACATGGGTAAACATTAGCTTAATGTTAAAAACAGCACCTGCATTTTAGGTACAAAATGGGTGTTGCATAGGTAAGTAATTCCACAGTAAGGTTGTCTTTGTGTATTATTTATGTATTTTTACTTGGTCAAGCTACATTTCTACACAGACTGTGGCCATAATTGTGATGGCAAATTGCCATCAAGATGCAAACTCTAAAAATTAGATGTTCTATAATTTCTAGAATTTGTTCAAAACCAGATCATATTTGTGATCTATTTGTGCATTTTTGCGCATAGATCAATACAACACTTGCTGCAGTTTATGCAGAACTTCCTTAACTACTTGAATACTTAAATACACTAATGTATATAAATGGTGTG
The DNA here is from genome assembly GCA_032466535.1 of Forpus xanthops. NCBI lineage: Eukaryota > Metazoa > Chordata > Aves > Psittaciformes > Psittacidae > Forpus > Forpus xanthops. Next base: position 41,534 of record JASSUY010000216.1, on the reverse strand, counting down.
AGTGATAAAATAATTCCAGGATAACTTTTACAAAGTGTTTGAAATCTGTTTTGTAGCTAAGAAATAAGAAAACTAGAAAAAGATGACAGCTGCAGAAGCATGAAAAAGTGTGCCATAAAATGATCTGAAGATTATTTAGGACCTGATATCCTGAGGGAACTAGCAGATGAAGTAGCTGAGCCACTATCCATCCTATTTCAGAAGTCATGGCAGTCCAATGAAGTTCCCGCTGACTGGAAAAGGGGAAAAATAAGCCCCATTTTTAAAAAGGGGGAGGAAAAAAGGCCTGGCAAGATTGTGGAGAAGGTCCTCCCAGAAACTATGCTGAGACACATGGAAAATAGGAGGTGATTGGTGACAACCAATATGGCTTAAGGGCAAATTGTGTGTGACAAATTTGGTGACCTTCTATGATGGGGCTACAGCTTAAGGGAAGACCAACTGAGACCATCTACCTGAACTTGTACAAAGCATTTGAAATTGTCCTGCATGACATCCTTGTTTCTAAGCTGGAGAGGCCTGGATTTGATAAATGAGGTACTGGGTGAATAAGGAATTGGTTGCATGGTCACATTCAAACACTTGCAGTCAACAGCTCAATGTCCAAGTGGAGACCAGTGATGGGAGGTGTTCTTCAGGTGTAGGCACTCTGACATCTTTGTCAGTGACAGGGACAGTGGGACTGAGTGCTCCCTCAGCAAGTCTGCCGATGACACCAAGCTGTGTGGTTCGGTTGATATGTTGAAGAGAAAGAATGCCACCCAGAGGGACCTTGACATGCTTGTGAGGTGGGTTCATGCCATCCTCATGAAGTTCAACAAAGGCCAAGTGCAAGGTCCTACACCTGGGTACCTCTGTACCTTAAAAGTGAAAAGATCTTTAAATGTTCACTCAGTTTTGTTTTTTATACAGCGCATTTGGAAAAAGAAAATTTTTTTGTACAGCAGGTTAGGATACATTTGCAATTTTAAACTTGTTAAAATTGACAAATGTGAGGATGATGAAGAGGTACGACTTGTCTTGCACAGTACGCTAAAAGACTTTTATAATCGGTTCTAAAAGTTACAAAATTTTAAAAGTTTTAAATTCAGAAACTTAATTATTTTGTATGGATTGAACTTTACAACATTTCTTTCTTCTGGAAAAGGTAGATTACAACAAGTAATGAGAGCAAATATTTGACCATAAGTATAGCTGCATAAAAACTTATTATGGCAAAACAGAAAAAAAATCACCAGTGGTATGCTTTTGTTCTTGAATATTTATCTCCATATTTTTATTTCAGCAAACATCTTATTTTTCCAGACAAGAAAAGCTACCTTTTGCAGAAACAGTAAGCATTTCTGAAGGTTTGAAACATGCTTCAAGGCTCTCTGTCAGCTGCATGAGGAATACAGTAGAGTGAGACATTTTGAAGAGCCATCTCACATTTCCGGAAAGATTTTATCATCCTCATTGCATCCTCACATCCAAGCTTTTTCCCATTTTTCAGATCTTCTGGAAGTTACTAAGCCTGGTCTGAACTCAAAAGCAGCGGTAGAAAGTATATTTTCTTTCATAAGCAAATCCTGGCAAATTGCAGAAACTTTTTAAATGCCATTTCTGTCAAGACTGAGCTTCAAAGGAAAATTAACTACAACTGCTACAGGTTAATAACTTATAATTTTTCATTATAAAAAGTTAACCAATTCTTTTAAAAAGTAATCCAGGGATACAATGAATATACTAAACAACAAAGCACTGTGAATTGTCTATCTGAGAGCAGTAGGAGTGCTTTTGCAAGAAAAAGATGAGATACATTCTCTAAATCACCTCTTTAAGTGAAGTTTTGTCTTTTATTTTGCCCATGGTTCTATCTCCTGTGGTGAAGGATGATCACACTACCCCTGGCTGCAGCTGCAATGAGACTGCAAGAGTAGAGTGTTCATTAAAGCTGCCTTGTTCCACGTTTTAGATTTTAACATTCATCAGTAATGTCACTCAAAAGCAAAGAGCAAAACCTATCTCCCTACTCTGAAGTGGAAAGCCACTGTGCTCTCCAGGTAGACTCCTGCTTAGTAACCAAGCAACCACATCCTGCATCCCTAACTCACATGCACTGATCTTACCAGAGGATTTTATTTGGCAGATTTTACCCCAAATCACCTGTTGATCTGCAGTTCATGTCTGAAATGCACTTGTTATGAAACTGTAAAATAATTACTTCAGTGAATAATTGTAGGTCTGCAGATCATCTCATTTATGAATTTTGTAATCCAGATTGAATTTTTCAACGGGGGATGTGTCTTCTGCTCTAAAACAAGTAATATTAATTTATGCCTCATACATATTTTGATCTATATTGATAAAGTTTAAACTGACAAGTAGAATGTGAAAGTTAATTGTCCCACTGACTACAATATTGCCCAGTTTTGTTTTGCTTTATCCCCAAGGATCGTAATACTTAATTTAAATAAGTAATCAAAACAAAGTCAATAGAAAATCCTTAACTGGTGACCTGACATTTGAATTAAACATTTGCTTCCCATGAGTAAGTCACATGGGAACTCTCACAGGCAAGTATTATGTTAGTAAAGCTCGCATGATCACATATTCATAGAAAATAAATATGAAAGGATTACAACCACAGTTAAATAGAAGTTACCTTTTGAATGCAAATGAATATTTAGAGTACCTATTCATCCAGCTGTGGTCGTTACTCATGCAAAACTCCAACAGTACCAACCAGAGAGTCAGACCCATGTTACAAATAGCACACAGGTGAAATAAAATGTCCACAGTGGCGGGGTTGTTTAATGTAAGCCATCTGAGGAATGCTTACTAGCAAGGAATGTGTTTGTAAGCGTCAGGAATGATGGAGTGTAGCTCAAAATCAGGATCACAAACCAGGACCATAAATCAAAGATGTTGACTGGTCCTGAAACCCACCATGGCTGCTCATATCCCAGCCCCTGCCCCCTCAAGCACTTTCATGCCAATGCAAGGCTTTGCAGTCAGAGTATAGATGGACAAGCTGCTCAAAGAGGGATTTTGTTTCACAGATAAATGTTTCACAAAAGTTGATTTTGTAATTTATTCCAATGAAACAGAAAGTACAAGTTCATATAGAAGACATCTTCTCATCCTAAACCATATCAGTATAATCTAATCTGCTAAACTGAGAAAAAAACCCAAAACATTCTATCAGAGCAATTGTTCCCAACCTTTATTCATATTCATGTTTGCTCCTTGCTTCAGATCCGACACAATACCTATGTCTACTCTAGATTCATCAGTTGGCCTAAGAAAAATATACTATTTCTCCTTATAATTTTGTCATGGCTATATCTCTACACTGCTGCAGCTACAGCAATGCTACTGCTAGCAATGTAAATGAATATTCTGCTTATTTGAACAAAAGCCAAACACAGACAAGTCACAAATGCTTCACAGGCAATTAAAGAGACCATGCAGCAATCATGGAATCAACTAGGTTTCCAGGGATGTCTGGAAGTTTTCTAGTCTGTCTCCCTCCTCAAAGTGGGGTCCTGGTGGATCTGGGCAACTTGGATTGGTCCTGGGACATTCAGGCTTCTTTGTTCCTACAGTTATTGGCAATGCTTATGTTTGTCAGGGTGTTTTTTTCTCTTGAATTTATTGGCAGTCTCAGACACAAGCACTAAACAAAAATATCAATTATGTAACTATAAGCAAGGCATAAACCATGCTATATCCTGCTATATTTTCTAGTCTGAAGAATAAAATGAGAGTTATAAAAGAATAATAGGAATACAGGGCATGCAAATATTAAATTTGAGAACAGTTACACAGATGTATACAGTTTTAACCGTATCACCTCTGACACCACATATACACAATATTTCTTTGATAAGCCACTTTGGTCTAAGACATTCAAAAGGCAGGAAGGTAAAACTGTATCAGTCATGTAATCCGTTCTTTGCTTCAAAGAACTATTGAGGCAGGATTTTTATTTGTTATAATAAAAGTAATTCTCAGAGAAGTTTAACTGTTAACTACATTGTCATTTATGTCAACCATATTATGTTGAGGCTTTCAATAAATACTTTCAAGAAAATTATTGCTCAATGTAACTTACTGAAACACTTTCACCATCATTTTCAATTAAAATACAAAAATCTTTTTTCACAGTGAAGTCTGTATTTATTCTGGTGGAGGAGGGAGATGTTTTCTCTCTTTTCAAAACTCATGTTTCTGCACTTGAACATGTATTTCAAAGCTACCCTTAATGCCAATCCTTCCTTCAAAACTAATTGATTCACTGAGTAAATATTCCTGATGCACAAACGCAGTCAAAGGGTTGTCTGGATGTGTCTGCAAATCAGGCACAGGAGCTAATGGCAGAGCTCCTGTTTGATCCAGTAGCCTCTGAGATAGGCTGAGCTTATTCTGTATGACTCACCACTGCTTTTATAGTAAAGAAAAAAATATTTTATTTCTGTTCAAACCATCATCACCATTTCAGAGTTTATAACACAGCTGTTAACAATAGATTCCCCTATTAAGTAGAAAGCTAACTCCAGTATACATCCATGATGCAGAAAACAAAACAAAAATCACAAAAAGAAAGAATGGGCGAAGCACAATAAAATGCTATTTAAACTTTAAGGAGCAAACACAGCATCTTCTGCCAAGCAGAAATGAAGCAGTTGCTTTCTCCTGCAAGCATTACCTCAGCCACTTCTGGACAGATAGGCTTTTATCTCTATCTCCAACTTCATGAGTCACCATATAAATTGTTTGGCTGCCCTGAGCTGGTCTAAAGAGGGAGAAATTTAAGGAGCTGGTGTCATCAGCTCATGGTGGAAACCTCAGTCTTCAGCTCCACAGTCATCCTTCTAGGGGCATTGCATATACAGGGAGCACAGAGGTCCACCAGCAGAGCCCTGCCGGAAATATTCACACTTGTAGACCCTCAGGACAGGAGCAACAGAGATCCTCAGATAGAACCTGCTAGCTCTCAAGGCAGGACCAAAAGCAGTCAAAGAACATGGAGACACCTGGAAAAGCTCTCATGATACCCTCATTCTTCATCCTGGTCAAAAGCAGATCAGTAGCCAACACTGCCCTGGACAACATCTAGGATTAATGTTGTACTAACTGAGTCTTATGTGTTTCAGTTACTGTATGGAAGAGATGTCCACCAGTCTACCCACTAGATACTCAAAAACCAGGTGATTTGAGAAGGTGTAAGTACTGGAGCCAGTGATTGTTCCCTTGTCTCAAGTCACCAGACCCTAAGACTTTCTAATGACTTCACATCTTTCAGGAGATGTTAATCATGCAATGATTGCATTGTTTGAATTAGTTCATTCTAGTCTCAACACATCCCAATTTACATAATATTTTGCGTTTCTCAGCTCTGTCATTAATGTTTAATGCCTTAATTCAGTCATCAATCCCCACTCAGCAAAACAGTTCAGCTAAGTACATATTTAAAGTTAAGCACATTCTTAAATGCTTTGCTGAAATGAAGCAGTCGCACACATGCTGACATGCTTTACTGAACTGGGTTTTCATGCACTAAAGAGTTCACTTGCCATAGGCACATAGGAGAAGGGCCTTCCTCTTCCGTATGTGCATTCATGCTAAAGTGAGTGGTTTGTGAAGGACACAGACTTTTCTCTAATGTCAAAGCATTATATTCAAGAAGAAGGTGGCTGCAGCCCTGTTTTGGATTAGCTGCTGCTCAAGAAGTCAGGACACAACCAGATATAATCTTTGGTATTTTCTGAATTCTGCCAAAGGATTTATTTTAAGCTCAAGTTTGAAGTATAGCTATGACTTTGAAGATCTCTGTTCACAGTAAACTGTGTTCAAGGTAACGTCTGCTCAGTGGCATTATTCAGATCTTAAAGGAAGGAAAAATGAGTAAATCTTTGCACAGATGTCATTTCATCCCTGGTAGGCCAACTAGTAGACATAACAACAAGCAAATAAAAAAACCACCCCAAACTCCAAAAAAAAACCCAACAAAATGTACTGATTGATTTCTCAAAGAAGTATATTTACCTTTGTCCATTGGGACTCTTACTCCAACACTGACTAAATTCTTCTGACTTTACATATTGAAAATCTAATAATATATTGCTCCAGGCCCTTGGTTTCGTGGGTGGTAAGGAGGGATTTTGGGTTTTCTTTTTACTTTTTGACCTCTTTTACCCATTTCTTTCTACGTAAGAATGAATGAAATCAGTATCATAAGAGGCCTTTTTAATTCCAAGGGAACATAAAATTTATTAGTCACATATTTTCATTGCTTCTGGCAATGATGCAAGCAGCAGTGGATTCCCTTGCTTTCATTACTGTTTGATGCATACTTCAGCTTAAGTGCTTAAAAATCTTATAAAGCATTTATTTTAAATATTTTAAGTATTCTAGAGATGTTAGCACTTTACTGTGCCTTTACAAGACCTCAGCCACCATCAAGAGCTCTTACGTGGTCTATTTACCTCACAAGGTACCCGAATGTTCCCTTGAACATGGTGGAAGGGCAACATGGGATAGCGGGACTCAGTAATATGAAGAGGCAATTTTGTGCAAAGCACACTGATTGCAACACTTTTGAGATGTGTATTGCCTCAACTTTGATTTAAACTTGTCCTAGTTACGGACGAAAGTCAGAGAAAAGGAGGTTCTTTAGCATGCCTTTTAATCAGTACAACCATACTCCTAATTTTGGGTCAAAATTTTGTTCAGCCAAGCTCATGTTCATTAAATACTCTTTCATTTTAAGCCAGGAGGAGATCCATTACAGCAATAAAGAGCTTTGCAACTTTCAGTTTATGCAAGGATAAAGATTTACTACAGCTTGATACATCCACCCAGTCCTATCTGACTGGATTAATTTGAAGCAGCAGTTCTCAGGTTTTCAATCAGATTCTACTAGCAGCCTGGCATTTAAAATCAGAGCCCCCATTCCCTCCTATCCCTTAAAAGTGTCAGATGTATTTGAAAGGATAAAGAGACATTTTCTGAAAAACCCTAATCAAATAATAGTAGTGTCAAGAGTTGAACAGCACACAAGTCCATCTGTCTTGTTATTCTGATCTGGAAATTGGGCAAGAGGAATTCTGTGACCTACTTCAACCCATGGACAATAACTGGACAGTTTCTTTTTGCAGAGTTTGCTTCTTCTCATAAAAATTTTCCTGAGTATTAGGAGCTGTCCAGGGACTTTCTGATCTTCACAACCCCCCTTGCTTCAGCACAGAAGTAGTCCATTTATCATTTTTAAGTCTTTGATAAATTGTAAATGTAAACTCCTCTGAGCAACCTGTGCCAGCCCCTCAACACCCTCACAGTGAAGAACTTCTTCCTTGTATCTGATCTAAATCTCCCCTCTGTCAGTTTAAAGCCATTACCCCTTGTCATGCCATTGCATGCCCTTTAAAAAGCCCCTCTTCAGATGCAGCGCTGAGGCACTAGGAAAATCAACAGGCTGCAATAACTATGGCAAAACCACCTAGGTCTCATGGTTGCTGCAGTATCACTACTGCTGGTTCTTACAGTATAAAGTAACCTGAGAAAGCTTTCACTCTCTAATATTTGCAGGAGTAGGTGCAGCATAAGCTGAGAATGTCAGTAGGCTGCGGACATAGAGAATCCAGGCCAAAAACTGAGGGAAGCTTCCACAGTAGGTTGTTAAGCACAGTTACTGATGACAGACTGTACTGGTTACAATGTGTGTACTAACCTGTGTTTTGGGCAGACAACATTTTCAAGGCTTTGGTTCAGGGGCCTGTGAATGAACAACATCTTCCCATGGGCTTCTCAACTCAGCACGAGGCTTTGCAGATTAAAAGCAACATGTATTATACATGACATCTGTGCTCACTGCTCCTCAGAAGCAAGCTACATTGAGGGACTACAAAACCAGCATCCTCCCACCACCAATATCCCTTTCCTAGTTCCTTTCAAGCCCCCTTTAATGTTGATGTCTACTGACACGTTGGTCATGCTGTCATAAGAGAGCAAGGAAGCCAGCCTGTGTCATATCTGGGCTTTCAGCAGCTAATTACCATGAGGAAGCCATGGGAGTTTCTGAGAAGCTGAGCTCTGATGTAACCCAATGCCATCCACGAGGAAGCTTTTAGACGCTCCAGCCATACATAATTTATTTCCACCCGTCACATGGCTGTAAAGCTCATTTTGCACAATGGATACTTGCAATGGAAAAGGGCTTACAGGGTTTCAGAGGAGCAGACAGCCCTTTCATCTGCCTATATCAAAGAGAAATTAAACAATTATAGGAGTTCACAGCATTCTTGTAGAAAACTCTGAAAACAATGTTTTGAAGGTGTGCAAGGCCTATTAAGACAGAACTCGCAACACGTTTATGCCTCTTCCCAGCGTCTCTGCACCTCCTGGTTTACACATAACTCATTTCCCACCTGCAGCTCTTATACAACTCATGTCTGGATGCAGAGCACCCTGGGCCTGGGCCCTGGGCAGGCAGGGCAGTGGGTGGGGGCCGGGTGGGGAGTGGGCCACCCGCCACCCCAACGGCTGGTACCCAACGGCCCTGCCTTGCCTGGCCATACCCAGACACTGCCAGGATGTCCCAGGGCAGCCCTACTTCCCTCCTGCATCTCTCCGTCATCCACTGGTGCGTGCGGCCGCCTTCCTTCATGGGGATGGGGCTGGCAGGACTGCTGGAGGGACCATGGCTGGAGGGGAAGGGGATCACCAGGGGAGGGGGGAGCTGCTCATGTGTGTCCCACACACACCTGGAGGCTTGCAGGACGTGCCTGGTGAGCTTGCTACGGAAAGGGAAGGAGTACCATTTCTAACCCCTATCACCATTTCATAGGACAAATCCAGTTTGCTGCAAAGACTCCATTATCACAGTGGTACATGAATGGTGCCACAAAAGCAGGGAAATTTCCCTGAAAGTCCATCTCCTAATTCAAGTCTCATTGACACGGAGGGAGGTTTACGTGGGGGAAATGATTTTTGTCTCAGCCTACCCACTGATGGGCATCTGGCCCCTGAGTTGCTATTCACTTGATGTGATGCTGCAGTGCAGCTGGCAATGGCTGCCCCTGGCTGGACCACTGGTGGGACCACTCCTGGCTAGACCACTGCTGGCTGGTGAGCTTTGACAGCGCACCACAGGTTGCTGTGGTGTTGCACAGCCGGAGGTATGCCAGCTTTCAGTGATGCTGTGTTTGATGTGCTCCAAGGTTATGTTTCCTTGAGGTGAAGGTTGAACTCCTCAGTGAATTACTTGCTAGGGTGGAAAAAGATTATCACCATCATTTTCTTGAGCTTTGAGATGTGTGTCATCTGACACGTGACAGCCAAAGGGGAACCGGTGTTACTTTCCTCTGTCCCCAAGCACTAGTGAGTCCAGCTAGTAAACAGTGTTGAAGCTTTGTGTGAAACAGTAATTAAACATACACATGAACTTTTAACTTGACTGCAAGAAATCTATCTTTTTATTCCCCCTCTCAGTAATACCTAGGCAAGTGGGAGTTAGTCTGTGCTTTTGCTGTGATATAGGTACCACTGCTCCCATTTTAAAAGGACTAAAGGAAGAGATTTAGCCAAGGCCATCCAGTAAGTTTGAGACACTGCATAAAACTGAATCATATCAGTTATTGAAAGGACAAACTAATTTTTCTTTTATTTTCCTTTTTTTTTTTTTAATCACAACAACTTTCTGAATCACCTTTTCATGCCTTGAAAATGTCTAAATACTCAGTTTCATTTTAGGGTTGGTGCATTAACAGTAGCAAACCAGATCTTGGTCCAGGAATGGTTTAACAGCATATTTGCAAGTCTGACTGCCAAGGGTCCAAACCCCCAAAACCTGGAGTCCATGTGAGTTTGTAGAACTGATCAGATAACAAACCTCACAGAGAATGTGGATAGAAAGTAGTAGATAAATGGAGGAGGTCTCGAGGTAGTAGATGAATGGAGAAGGACTTTCCCCATGTGCTTCTCTTAACCTCCATCTTCCTCCTGTGCCACTCTCTCCGTTTGATTTTGTTGTCTTTTACTGACAGTTTTGTTTCGATGCATGCCATAAACACTCAGGTTTTGAGAACCTCATGGGTAATAGGCAGGAAGATGAGCACTGTGCTTTTTTTCTGTGTGGGTTTTTTTTCTGATAGTATTTTTGTATCATTTGTCAACACTAAGAATGTATTATTTGAAAAAGGATGGTGGTTTAATATGCAGTATATCAATAAAATGAAATTCCCAAATATTTTGTCACTAAATAGTTAACTGCTGAGGCTAAATTATTGGCAGAAACCAGCTACTGAAGCATGAATTAATTTCTTCTGCACTTCCAATGACTCTTGTGGTATTATATTAAGGATGAATTTGGACTTGGATTTAATCTCCTCTGGGACTGCTCAATTACGGAGTGTTTTAAGATGGTTGCTATAGAAGAAACAAGCATTTCTGCCTTCTGAGAGGCAGAGCTTAGTCAGGATTCTTATCTAGAATAAATTTCATTTACCTTCCAGCCCCATGATGGGAAATACCCCATTAGGGCAGCAGATCCCTACTCCTTGGTGCAGGTTCTTGTTCATGCCTACCTGTGAATCCTTTGCTGATGGCTGGTGGTGGTGAGGAGCTGGCAGGAACCCAGCCTAGCTCAGCCCCAGTGCTTGGCAGTGCCAGCCTCTTGGTCTGGTGGGTGAGAAGATGGGCCCAGATGAGGTAAAAGTAAAGCATTTGGGGCCTTTTGCTGGGGGAGGCAGTCAGCCTTCCTCCCTGGAGAAAGGGAAGGAGTGAATAAAAGGTGAGCTAGACATCATCAGGCTGCACAGTGACCACCTTCTTTTTCAGTCTGTTCTAGCAAGCCAGTTTGCTGGAGACCTTATCCACTATCTACTGCCAATACAACTAATACAAAGAGATAAACACTGAGTCACCTAAAATCAGGCTACTAATAAAAGAGAGGATGCTGATTTAAAATCCGTCTGGCTTATCTCACCTGGTGATTATGAAAAGTCTGCTTTCCCAACCAACTCAATTATCAGTAAAGACATAGTGAGTAACTGGCACTGTGCTGCACTAGCATTCAGCTGATAATTTAATTAAATAGGCATAAATCATTTGGTATAACGGAAGCAGAGGCAAAATAAGAAAACACTGTCAGATGATCAGCATGTCATGCTTTGGAAATTAATCTTTCTGTGTTTTTGCTCCAGCTTTGCTCAGGTATTTGAATTGCAGAAGGCTATTATCTTCTGACATTGAAACCATTGGCATTATAATTAAAGATCTTTATTTCTTTTTCCTGGTGAAAGTAATAACTTAGGCTAATAAATAATTAAGTTTACATCTTCCTCACCTTATCCATGTAAGTAGTTGCATTTACTTGACTATGGCCTTTCCAGTTAGTAGCATGAGAAAGGGATTTGGCCATAGGATGAGTATTTAAGCACCTAAACCAGTTTCAATCCTGGCAGTTCTGTCACACAGTAACTAAAATTAAATTTCTGTCCTATTAAACTTGTGCTAAAATCAGTCATGCTTTATAAGGACAGAATTTGGTCCTTCATATTTGTGCACTCTCAGTCACAAAACACCATATTGCACATTTTAGATGGAAAAATGCTCATATTATTAGCTTTGGTATAGTGGAGGCCTTTCTGATTAGAAGATCAGAGTTGCATCCTTTGATAATAACAACAGTTCTCATATGACAGATGCTAATACTTTCTGGTTTGGTGTTAATGCTATAATGATATTTGCTAAATTGGGATTTTCTATTAAATATTATGAGATCTAGTTGCTTCCTTAGCAGAGCACCACATGATTTCTGTTACACTTTGGAAACAAGAAAAGTAGAAATGCCCCGTATAATTATATGCAAATGCATATTAATATGTGATTAATTTAAGATGTACTTTAATATGTGATTTTAATATGAGCTACTGGAATAACAAGCTAATAATTCTTTCTTCTGACATAAACCAATTGCTGCTTTTATTTTATAGGATAGCTGATAATTTCTGTTTGTGTGAAGGAAGCACCATACCCCGTTGGCTACTATATGAATTGTATGTGGAAAGCTGCAGTCCATATTTCAAGTGTCAAGTAAATTCAGCCACCTTTGGAAAGGTACAGAGTAGATAGCATATATAAGATAAGAAGCAGAGATACCTAAACAGGAAATTTGATGATTAAATATGCACACTGGATATCAAAAGATATTAAGTAACAGAGAATAATTAAGTATTAGGTTTGTGTTTTTTCTAATGTATTTCTGGTAAGCCCTCATGTAAATGCAGTTATACTAAAGAGCATTACCTGTGATGGAACTTACTTTCTTCAAGGAACTGATGTATGTTGCACTAGCAAAGCCTTCTTTTGCTGATATATTTTAGCCAGCTTTACTAGGGTAAACAGCTCAAAGATAATAAATTCGTCCTTAGGAACGGAATTTCTTGTCCTTAAAAGACCCCTTTGGCTGTTACATAATTTTATACTTTCCTTTTTAAGTATACTTGGAGAGATTTTGCTCAAACATACCCTAAAAAAGTTGTTATAGAATCATCCTAGCAAAACAAATGCAGATGTAAAACCCAATCTCCTTTAAACAGTTCCACTCTTCTAATACATGGAGGTTGATACAACCTACAGGGCAATTACTACTTAGAAATCCAAATTGCAACAAGCACTCACAGATATTCAACTTTATTTAACAAACTAAGGAAGATAGGATGCCTTGTGATTATTTGTTGCTCAAGTCTTTTTATTCAGAATTTCCTATTTTTACCACTACTAGTGCTCAATAGCATATAAATAATAGTACTAAGCATTGTTTTAACACAAACCCAAAATAGTTTAAGTAAAACTTGAACCTGAAATTGATTTCATTTGTGTGGATAACCTCATTTTAGGAACCATTTCTCTCAGTTCAGTTGAATCTGATTTTTTAACTTAATGTAAGTCAAATCACTCTCACTTAAAATTAAGATCTGAGCGAGTGATCTAGTGTGATTGATTACCATAGCTTAATGGATGATCACCCACAAGCCAAGGCCATGAGTAGGATTTGCCTGGCTCAGTGTAGATGTCTGCCATGATGCTAGTTGCCTTAAAATCTCTTGGTAGCCAGTGGAGAGAAATAAGTAGTTGCATAAGATACCTCTCACCCTAAATCAGTCATCTCAGGCAGCTCAGATGATGCACAGATGGACTCGATGATCTTAAAGGTCTTTTGCAATGTAAATTATTCTACGAACCTAAATGTGCCTCAAACTGCCTGTTTTTCTCCATTGATTACAAAGTCTGCGGTAACTAGCTTAGACATCTCTACCTTGTAGCCACGTAGGTAAGATTAATCCCATCCTGTCTGTACACTTTCAGGTGCTCCAGCATGACTGAGTTACCACTTATAAGCTAAGCTTTCTTGCGGTTTAAGTTAATGCATTTTACTTTAAAGTTGTGACAGACATGGATGAAGCATGAGTCCAGTCACGCAGGAGAGCTTAGTTGATGAGCCATAGCTGCTATAGGTTGGTGCTTGCAACTGCTTGCTCACAGGTTTAACTGACCCAGTGCATTGCGGTAAAAGTTAACACATTCCAAGTGAGCAAGCTGGGGTGCAGCTCCCCAATGGCTTAAAATGGTTTGTCCTTCCACAGCAGGAGGTGGAACCATGCAGCAAGAGGTGGAGGAGGGCAGGAACTCCAGCAATCCTGGTTTAAACTAAATATACACATGTAATCAGTTACCACAGCCTAGCTAATGGTCTGAGCTATTAATAATTCATCAAGCTGTAGTAACATGTAGCTGCATTACATGTGTGTGGACTGTAAGGACTTTTGCAGTCAAGTCCCATGTGAATCAAAGCATGGTGATTCAAGACACAAGTAATCTCATCTGAACTATCCCTTTTCCCAAATGCACCATTTTCTCAAATGTCTCTGTATAAGAGGAAGTGGGAAGAAGTGTGTGTCTCATGCCACAGGATCCCTGGTTTCATAGGCTGCCCTTTTAGGAAAACGGGGTTATGCTAAAATAGCAGCTCGAGAAAGGGAGCAGCTGGGGCAGGTGCATGCAGAAATGTGCAGAGAACAGGACCACTCCAATACTGTTAAAACTGGAGGTCCATGTTAGTATGAGTTAGGGAAATTTGTCATTTAGCAGGCCTTTGGATCAGCACAATGCATTTTGCACAGAGTACAAGCTTTGTGCTGCTGAGTGGAGACTATCCTCTCTCCTTGCTAGCATGAAGTACTTAATCCTCTGTCCCTGCTATATAGGGAATGTTAGCTCCAGCTGCCTTGGGTTAGTCTTTGTCTTCACAGGACAGTTCATGCAGAATAATCATAGTGAAGTGGATTATTCCACTGACAGTATCTTATTACAGTGTAGGATCTAACCTTGACAGATGCTGCGTGACCTCAGTTCACATTTACCACCATGGTGGTCAAAAGGTTGCTTTGCAGCTTGATGATTCAGGTCTTTTTTAAAATAGATAAGTCAGGCCCTATCCTGCAGATACTCCTTGCAAGAATGAGTGAGTAAGTGTCTGAGTCCCTTGTCTGAGTAAGTCCTACTCAAATGAGTAAGGGTTGCAAAGCGTTGGAGAATCAAGGCACCTACAAGTTCCCTTAACTGATACATCCTATCTCACTGCAGGTGGTCTCCTGGTGTGTGCACTGACAGTATTTCAGTGCAAGGCAAACCAGAGTAGTCTAAAAAAATTCCTACCTGAGGGAGGTAATCCCTTAAATTGCTTAGCTTTCAATCCACTAAAGCCTGATTGAGTTCAGTTCCAACAGTTACCCTTTGAGAGGTATGCAAGAACAGGTATTGGCCTGCAAATGATGGAAAGTAAAAGAAGTGATTAAGGAGAAAAAAAATGTAGCAGATACATTTTTGCAGTTTAAAATGAATTTACCAAGTCACATCTAATTTTCTGTTTGGTTTTCTCAGCTTATTCGGTTAGTTTTCCCGGGTCTGGGGACAAGAAGGTTGGGCACAAGAGGGAATACCAGGTATTGCTTTTGTATCCTTTGCTTAAAAATGTTATTTATAATTGCTCTAATAAAAACTAAAAATAGCTGAATTTTCAGCTCCAGCACTAATATAGCAGCTGAATTGCTGATTGCAAGTCTGTAATATATTGCAGGATCCAGAGTGATTCCTGATGTCACCATTGTACCTTAAAATAGTTAATTCCACGAAAACCACCACTTTGTAGCTGCTGTGGTGGGGTATGGATTCCCAATCAGATTGGTTTTTAACATACTAGTTCTCCAATTTGTACTGGTTATTACAGCATGTCTTGCGTGAGGCATCTGCGAGACATCACAACCTTACTCAGAGCTCTTGAGACACTGGGTCAGAAAAGCCTGGCTCCGGGGGTAGCAACCATGATTGATGTCTGTGTTGTGCTTTTCATCCTCACGCATATCTATGGAGTGACCTGGCGTGAACTGGTGGTCAGAGGACATGTGGTAAACAGTTTCAAAACATTTAAATCAGACCACCTCAGATCCTCCTCCTACACACCCTTTCTCTTCCCTTCCCTCTTCTTCAAGAGCACAGAGAGTTCTATAGTCTTTCGTTGATTCAATGTCCAAATTTACAATCACACTTTGAACACTCAGGGAGGAAAAAGGGATCTTTCCAAGGCATTGAGGCACAGTAATTTTACAAGCATTTTGAATAGCTGTCAAGCACTGGCTTTGAGAATGACATGCCCTTACTTGATCTGAGACTTTTCTTCACTAGTCTGGGCTTGCTATCAGCTTGATCCAGCCAGATCCTTTATTTTGGGAGTGCCCCACCGCAGACACTCCCAGGCTTCTCCCTGTAGCTGGCAGGATTTGAGAGGGTGCGTGATAGCCCCCAGCCTCCATGCTGGCTCTTCCCATCAGCAGAAGGTTACCCTCTGCTGGCTGATGCTATTTCAAAAGTACTGTGCTGCTTTCCTGCCTTCCCAGTGACCCGGTCTGGGAACAGCCAGCTGGTAGCAGCTCTTCAGTAGCAGGGATGGTGATAAGGCTGTTTACTGAGGTTGGGATAAAGCTTAGAGAAGGTCTGGTGAGTTCCTTGGGTTTTAGTGTGCCATGACCACTGATGGCCACCCAGTCTCTAAGGTACCATGAATAGCTGCAGAACAACTGCACTAAATCCTTCAACTTCCATGGGGATATGGCTCTGTCAGACGAGGCTGTGGTCCCTGACTTCACTTACTCTCCTGTACAAACCTTTTGCACCCTATTCACTGGACTAAGTTTTTTTGTTTAGAAAAAAATTATCATTTCCGGGCAAATGCTATTAAAAAGAGTTTGTACAGAGTTTGTGCAGTTATCTTCTGCTGGAGAAAATAACTTTTCAATAGAATTTAAAAAACAAATATGGGTTTTTTAACTTGATCTTTTCCTGTTGAAATACAAATCTCATTTGCTTTCAAAGGAGGAGTATGAATTATTTGCTGACTTGTTGAAAACCATATGGTTTTCAGTTCATTTTTCTTTTTCTAGGTATCATTATGATGGAATAGCTATCAAGAGGGACTCTTCCCTTTATGCGAGTTATTTCACCCTTCTGTCTGAAAAAAATTATCACAGGTTTGCTTTTAAACTGTTTTAGCGTAAAATCTCTCATGACAGTCTATATATTGTCTGTATATAAAGGTCTTTAAATCACCTCTCGTAAGGGAACGACAGAAAATTTGTAAGATGAGCATAAATTGATTGCAAAAATTGAAGTCTAAAAAGAACTGATGAATATAAGATACTTTGGTGGACTAAAGCATAGACATGAGCAAGGTCCGGTTGTGGGCAGGCGATGAGGAGTTCTCGTAGTTAACTTCATGGTTGAGATAAGGAAACCACAGGCTCACATTTCTCCCCAGAAAAAATGGAAAGGAAATGATGACATTCTGTAAAGTTTTACACTCCTTTTAAATGCACAGGAAAATCAAAATAGGTGCAGCCTATGCCTTAGACTTTGAAGACCAGGCTCATATCCTTACTCTCTTACAGACTTGCACATTACTTTAATATGTACATGGATAAATTCTGTGCTTTGTTTTCCATTCTTCAATATGGAGATATAGCACTTTCCTATAACATGAATTTTAGATGGATACAAGTCAGCCTACTAAGCACTCAAACATTCTAGTGATGATGAACTCATTTCAGTGTCTATGATATATTATAGTCAGTTAATGGAATGCATGTTCTACAAGATCATGGAAAAACTATGCCAATAGGTTTATTACCTTTCTCCACGGGTTTTACAGCAGAGTATTGTTGCAGAAGCCCATAGAGTGACAATGATAAAAAAATGGGACAGGCAGAGGATCAGGTTCTGCAGATGACAAGTGGCAGTCAGTTGTTTGAGACCAAACAAATTATTCACAGGCAACTCAAGGCTTGTTCCCCATAAGGACTTTACTGAAGTGATACCCCTTGCAGCACATGCACCCAGTAGAAGCAGGGCAGGCCTAAGATTTGACCCATAATGAAGAAAGTTCTTGGCCACTGTTCTAAGAACTTTGCGGGTCCTTGGCTACATCTCTGCTGACCTTTCCTCTTCAGAGAAAGAAAGGTGTTTTCCTGCAGCATCACTTGGAAACATTAGTCTTGCTTGTGCATAGCAGGAAAGCTGCTAGTTGTGGTCATAGAAGAGATGAGAACAATTTAAAATTTTAATTTTCCTCCCAGCATAGAAACATGAGGAAATATTACAAAAATTAGGAGGAATCACAGAAGTGATGTTGGCTAAATCCAGGCCACGTGGAGAAACAAGGACTTTACCAGCTGTTGCGAGCCAGAAGCACTACCTAATGCCAGCATAGCTCGTGTCCTTAGCGCTCCTTATGGAATGGAGCCACGCTGTCTCATGGACTGGAAAACATGCTATATAGTCCATGGTTAAATGTAGGGGAGCCACTGCTCAGGCTGCAGACCTCTCTCCTTCTCCACCAGCTGCCAGAGGTGACTACCCAGACACCTACTCCTAGAAAGCTAGCTTTCATTTGGTCAAAACAAGGAAAAGGAGGTGTATTCCAGGGTAAGGGCTAACATTTATACAGCATTAGTGAGCTTGAAACAGTTTCTTAGAGTAACTTTTCCAATAAAATGTGTATACATATATCATATTCAGACAAAGATAATTTTCCTAGTTGCAATAGAAAAGTCTCTGAACTGCAAAATTATCTTGTCTGATGCTTCCTTCATTTAAGACAGTTATAAAAAGTCACTAAGCTGTTGTGTGAAGCTAGACAGCTGAAATTAGAACAGCTTCCACTCTAACTGCAGACACACTTCCCTTTCCCAAGCCAATCTGCTGGTCTGCAACACTTGGGCAGCTGGGCATCACAGTAACTGCTTAGTGTCTGATAAAGAACAGTAGGAGAAGAACAGAGGAAGCAGTAAAAAAGCACAAAACAAGCCAGAGAAGCATGAATAGCACAACCGTGAAGGAAACAATTAGGTCACATAAAAAATAAGCAGCTTCAACCAAGTAAGTGAGTTTGTTCCAATTGGTATTAAGATTTGTATATTCTTTGCAACTAAATAGGAACACATCACAAAAAATACCTCATCTTTACTGCCCTTTTAATAGGATTCAGTACTTTCTGAAATCAGAATTAATTTTTCATGAACCAACAAAGTCAATTGAACAGTAACAGTGGCAAATTCTATTTTTTTTTTTAATTAGAAAACAAAAATTTAGAAGAAGAGTAATGAAAACTTGAAGACTTTTCTAGCTGCAAGAAAAAATGATCTCACAAGAGATAACTCTGTAATTGCTGCAAGGGTATTTGACCCATAGCATCTCGATTTTTGAGAGCATGTCAGTGTGGAAATCACCAAATTGTAGTGAAGAAAATTTTGAATATATCATTTCAGTGCAGTGCAAGTGCTGGTCTTAATTACAGAGAGGAATATTTCTCGACCATATTGAGACAGCTGGCAGTTGACATGGTGATGGTAGGGAGGAACTAAGCCCATGCAGGATCTGGCAGGTTGGGAACTGTACTTGTTGGTATCATAGAAATGGCAGTAAGATTATAATGGTCTGCCTTTGACTACAAAGAAGGCATTCATTTTTTGATAGTCGGCAGGGCCTCGGATGTGTTGTGTTGGCTGAGGAATGACAGTGCTCTTATACAGCACTTGTGAGTTTGTTCATTTAGAAATCTTAGATTTTTTGAAGGTATGTGTACCACAGTTCTGATGATGATGTTATGAAAGTAGTGTAAATAAACACAATTGTGACCAATGAGGTCTACAGATGTATTATGGAGATATAAGGGAATATGGTGTTTACTGATTTACATTACAATAGGGTGCCCTCTAGGGAATGAGAGCTTTGAGGACAACCTCTTCCTAAAATGGTATTTGCTCTGGCTCAGAGGACAGCTGTGTTAAAAAAATGCCAGGGAATTTTGGTTTCTTAAGGGTTACTTAATGATACTTGTCATAGGCAAGAATTGGGTTTACAACTTTCTAGTGAAGCAAACCCATGATTTTTTAATAAAGAAAATCTGATATGATTCTAGCAAATTAGTTTTTCTAATCTCAATGTAATCTGACAGTCAACAGTACTCAAGTTTACCACCCTCCCTCCTTTCATTTTCCCTTTCATTTGCCTCCTTTGTTAGTCTTTTTGTCATCGCCACCATTGTATTTTCCATTTTAGCTCTACTTCCCACCCCACAGCATCATCCAAACTCTGCAAGATATATAGTGAAACTCCTTGTGATTTTGCTGTCACCCATTTCCCGCTTCTCCCACCCACCTCCTCTTTTGTGTGTCCTATCTTTACCCAGGTACCACTCTCCGTGGAAAGCAAGCAGCTCCGCCTGTCAGCCAAGCACCTCTGCAGGCACCAGGTGAGTCTGAACCCCCTTTTCTAACAGCGGGTGCACATAGATGTTAGCTTTCTGTGGGTATTTTTACTTAATAATCAGTGAGCTCCCAGCTAACTGCTGAGGCACAGGAGCATCCATGCAGCTCCCCTTCTCCCAGTTCACCATCCCCATGGCGGGGGTAGAGGGAAGCCAGCCTGCCGTGGGAGCCAGCCCATCAGAGAAGAGTGATGCTGGTATGTGTTGCCATAGTAGCAGCAGCAGAAGATACAGCTGGCCGCCTTCTCAGGGAAAGCAGGAGCTGGAAAATAGTCATTATTTTTATTCACAGGCTTTAGGAATCTGCAGGAAGGACCCATTTGAAAGAAGCGTTATGAAACATCTCTACTTACACATCCTTCCCTTTGTCCAGACACCAGCTCAAAAATGTTTGGGAGAAAGAGACAATAGCTTTACCAAACATACCCAACATCAACATTATGCCCTCTCTTGGGCAGCCAGTTTGGCTGTTTCGCTGCAGCACTGCCTTCATGGCAGAGAGTAGTGGCAGAGGGAAAGGTAATGTTTTAGGTGCCAAGGGTCAGTCCTGTGGACAGCAGAGGAGCAAGAGGAGGCCTTTTCAGGTTCCAAGCAGATAAGCTGTCACATTTTCTCCTCTGTCCCTCAGGACGTGCGGTAGTACCCTGGCTTATAACACATCACAGCAGCGAAACCCAGCAGCTAGGATCTGATTAGACAGCCTGAGTGTTGGCAGTCACCAGTGGAAGCACATTTTCTATGAAGCCCCTGCCTGTCACCCTTCAAAATAGCCGAGTCCAGAAGGACCCTGGCATTTGAAATGCCTTCACAGACAGTGTGCAGGTGTCCGCAGCAGATGGGGGCTTGACTGGAGGAATCCAACTCTCACAGCTCATCCCTTTTACTAGCAACATTGCCTCTCCCTCCTGTAGGATTAGCTTCAGTAAAACAGGCAGGGGGGGAAAGTAGGAGATGGTAAAGCAAGAAAGCAGCCTATTGTGCCTGCATCCCTGGCTTTTCAGCCAAAAGCCAATGGTCAAGCCTTTACAGGTCCAGGTGACTTCTGACCATGCAAAGTAAATGGAAGAAAGTCAGAAGCAAAATGCCATCTAAATTGATAAAGGGGGGAGAAAACGTAATTCCTGTGAAATCAAAGCACAGAGGTGATTATGTTTTCCTTATTTGCATGTTTATGAATATTATAATTTCAAATTAACTGCAACTACAAACAAAACCTCACAGTTTTGGTGCAAGAGATTGGAAGACATTGCACTGTTAAAAGGCTAATACCTTCCTGTCTTCACAATGCATGGTTCAGTTTTGTATTAAAATAAAGAAGCTGGTCTTCAAACTTCTTAGGAAACCACACAGCTGCTGATTGACAGGAAGGAGAGCAGGGTTTGTATCCCAAACAATGCTCCAACCTAGTGCACTCTGGCAGGTCTGAGCTCATTTTCTTACTAAATACAGAATAAATTAGTGAGCTTTTTAAATGTTTTCATTTTTGGTTTGTTTTTTATATTTTACCACAGTGGAGACACCTGGAGTTATGGAGATGAACCTGGTTATATGAGCAATAGCCAAAGAACAAGAATGGTGAGTGTCAGATACATCAGACTTACAACAAAATATCTAGCTGTTTGCTTAATTACAACTTCTATATAATATGTTCTGATTAAATACTTTTAACACATCTTCTTCAAGATAATCTTTGAGTAATCTCACTAAATGCTTACTTCCCCTTCCTATTTCACCTGGTAGCAAAATATTTTTGTTGCTTTAATTTCAGCCCAAATAATTTTATCTGTGCTGAGAGTGGAAATTGTGGCTGACAGCCCAGGTTTTGAATATTAGGGGAGTTAGTGGAGCACAGCCTTCCTTGTTTGAGGCCCATGGTAACAGACCCTCATGCTGCTGAGGTAGTGTCTTTTCAATGTGCTCTAGACTTTTTTGGCATGAAAAGTATTTAAATACTGAAAAGTGATTAAGACAAAAGAGAGCAAACCCTGCTCACTGAAAAGGGCAGATGCGAGGCTAGCTGGTGGCAGGTCTTCCGTAAGTGTGCTGTCATGGGATAGCTTGACACTAAGGTTCTTGGAAGTCATCCAGAAGAGCATGAGCAACAAACTTATGTGCACCAAAGTGAGGAAAAAAGACAGACTGGATGCCTGTCATATTTTTATGGAGCACTCGGGTGCAGTAATGAATGCTCTGAAGTGGATGTAATGACAGCTGATGAGAAATGAGCTGTCAGCCTGACAGCAGAGCCAACTATCTGCAGCCCTGTTTAGAAGGTTACAACTGTGACCTGAGTGCTATAGAACATTTATGTGGAAGATACATATAGCATTAAATATTTACTGGTTTTGTAAATAAATTCATGTACTGTTTAGGATTTAAATAGTTGGTCAGCCATGCTTGTTTCTTTCAATAACCTCTACTTCATAAAAAAAATATATATTTCTCTGAATAAATACATCTTAAAAAATCATGTTATACAATTTCAGTAGAGTACTTAATACTTTTAACAGAACTGACAAGATAATTGTGATCTTATTATTATTATTATTCAAAATAAATTCTGATGCACTGAGAGCAAGAATTTGCACTGTTCTCCATCTGTCATTTATCTTAAGACTGAACAAGAGAAATTTCAGTACCTTTGGCCTGAATCCAGCAGACTCTGTCTTTGGGAGCAACAAGAGCTAGTGAAGAAATATCCCTATGAAACGGTATGTTCATGTTTTTGGTGATCAAGAGAGTTAGCCCTTTGCCTGTGAGATCTTTTTGTACCCTTTTTTTGTTCATAGGTTGTACTGTTTGCTAATGAGTACTACAGCCATTGTCAAGTCATTTTACATATGATGAGAACGAGGGAGCTTGACAAGGTACGACTTTGCTTTAATAACACTCTGACGACAGCAAACCACTGTAAGGATAAAATTGTTTCTGCATAGCTTATTTACTGTATGGTTTGATCCAATCTCAAACAGAGATCAAATCTCTATGGTTTGATCCAATTGTAGATGATAATTTATAGACAAAAGGAGCATTCAGTTAAATTATTTGCGAATCCTGAGCACTCCTGGCACACCAACGCGTCTGAGCCCAGCACAAAAAACAAGGCCATGGACACATATCTTTCATTATATCTGCATATCCTTGGCACAATTCTTTGTTTCTCTCCTCTTTCTTCCTCTTCCTTGTGAGGTTCAGCCCCAGGATGCTTCCCCTTATGCTAGAGCCCAGCCAAGATGGGGCTGGGCAAAGAGCCCAGTTCCCCAGTCATTCTTTTGCTCCTGTGATTCTCCATGTTGCTTTATTGAATTACACTTCACGTTTCACAAGTGTAAAATGAGTGAAAATTCATAAAGGACTTTGTGTGACAGGTGGAAGGCTGCATCATGTCATTCTGGAAGTCTCTGCCGCCTGGAAAGATAGCACTGATGTCCTTGCCAGATGTATGCCAACTGTTGGAAAGCTATGACAGGCAGCTATTCAAGGTACTGTGGACACGCTTGTTGTAATTATGTTATTATGTGTTTCGGTCTTTTTCGTAGTTCTACCTGATGAGCAGGTACAGCTGTTTCTTGTGTGCTGTGCAACGGGATTTTTGCTCGCACCTTAAGCCTTGTTATGGCTTCTGAGACAGCACAGTTTAGATTTTGAAAGGAACCAGTGGAATTTGTGATTACTGCCATTTTCCTGCTATATGTTCCTTTGAAAGGCCGTAATACTAATGGCGTATGCTGTTACAAATGTGGTCTATGGTTCTGGCCTGAGGTTATATGACTGAAATTTCAACTGATAACTGTTTTCCAAATTTTTCTTTTGAGAATACCACTGCCTATTTTGATGGCATGCCACATAGAAATATGCAGTATTCTGATCAAAATAATTTGCTACTTGTTAAGTAGTGTCTAGTAATTAATTTAGGAAACAACGTTTATTGTTACCATCTTTTTCTTTATGCTAATAAATGTATCTTAGCTATTGCTTAATTTGAAAAAAAAAAAAAGGGCTTCTTTACAGTAACATTTAAACTATCAACACAATTTTGTTTCATGCTGCTGTAATCATCTGTAGCACATCAGTCATATGCAGATTCATCAATGTGTATTCTAGGAAATGGAGAACATCCTACTTCACGATTTTCTAGAGGAAGTGCCTCTGCAACGCATTAAGTCAATCAGATCATTCTGTAAAAATATTGAACTTTGGATGGTTCATGCTTTGGAATACTTTCCATTACAGCTCCAAACGTCCAAATCAAAAGGTATGTCTGAGTAATAGAGATTTTCATAACATAACCCTTGCTTAAACTGCAGAGAAGACTGTTATGACACTCAGATAAATTATTTGTAAAATCTTTTTAGCTGAGGTAACTTCCACATTAGTGAGGACGACAATTAGTTGGAATACTGTTAAAAACAAACAGTCTCACATAATGTGTGAGAACAAATTTAAGCCAAAATTATTCCCAATTCGTGGTAAATTGAAATGTACCTGAATCATTTTAAAGATCTGTCTCTTGGCTGTGTAGAAAACTGAATAATATGCAATCTGCCCCCTGAAATTTGGGTATTGTTCTGCCTCTTCACTTTGCAAGTGGTTTTATGCAAATAAATTAATAAATGGCAATATCAAAGTCCAATATAAAGGGAAGAAAAGCCATAGTCCCATAAGGAAACCATGACTCTGCCATTAAAGGAGGATTTGAAAAAGTCTGTACTATACAAAGCTGTGCCTGTGTGTGTTTGTAAATATGTATTTACGTACATACATATTTATATATGATGCTGAAGTTTCTGACTAAAATGAAATGTTGCTCAGTTGTTCAGGGGGTGAAAACCATCAGTGGGTGAAGAGCAACTCCTCAGTGGCAAAGCAGGGCTCCTGTGTAGACAAATGGTTACATTAGCATATGCTCAAGGAGGACTTGCAGACAGTCTTCTGGTATTTCTTAAATTTGAGTGCTTAAAGAGCAAACTTAGTAATGTGATTTTAAAATGTATGTGCATGGAAGTATATGCAATTAATCAGCTGCAACCCTTTGTATATACATTCTGGTCTTTCTAGTTTTTGCAAACTTCACAAAACAGAAATTTTCACTTGAAAGCTATTGCTTGTCTTTAGAAGTTGGCAAATTGCATTATATTCAGTTTTCCTGTAATTATCAGCGACTTTATATTTTATTCTTGAAAAGGATACTCTTGGGTGATGCCTGTCATAATTACAACACAATATAAACAGAATAAAAATAGAACCAAAGAAACCAACTAATATTAACAGTGCAGCAGAATTATAGTTACAAACGTAGAAATGAAAACCCTCTAAACAAAACAGAGGAGGTTTAGAATTAACGTTGCTTTGCTTTCATTCACCTTAAGCCATACATGTAAAAGAGTATCAGTCTTGATTAAGAAGTATTTAATATAAAAAAAAAAAATATTGCAAATATTTTTACTGTGTATCAAGGGTTAACAGATTTGCTGTGAAGGAAGAGTGGTGACTTAGGCAGCTTCCACTGGCAAGCTTCAAACTGTGAGGGTCCCCAGCCTAACCCATTATGTTGGCTTCGTGCCCCCACTGTGCCCTCTCTTTGCCTCTGTAGCTCCTCATGGGATCTGCTTTCTAGCTTAAAAAACCTGTCTTCATTAATGTTGTTTAGACTGTAAAATATTAATTACATGAATCATCTGCCTCTTCTTCTTTAACAGAAGTTACAGTGTTTATAAAAAGACTCAAGAGAAAGACAGACCTTTCTAACATGGTTAAGGTATGTTCCAGAATCTGTGGAATAAAAAAGCTGGGCATCTCCTTCACTCAAGTAGTTTGGACTGTTTATGAGATGTTCCCTTGCTCCAGAGCAAGTGACACCTCAGTATTCATCCACTGTACTCTCCTGGCTTCCAGCAACCTGAGATGAATGCTATATCCACATCTTGGTACTTAATAGCTTGATTTTGGCATCCACAACATCTTGGGGTAGTGAGTTCCAGGGTTTATTTGTTGCATAACTTTATTACTTTAAAATTTCTGCCTTTCTTCATGCAATTCTCTCTGCAAACCTCCATCACATCCTTCCTCAGTTATTTCTATCAAAAGCTGAGGTTTATCTCATCTTCTCACATAGGAGCCATTTGATATTTCTAACAATCCTTCTCAGTTTTCTCTGTCTAAAACACACCTGGAATTTCAACTGCGGGCTGATGGTCAAAGCAGGTGAGAGTGCTCCTAAGTACTACAGAGGAGATGTGCAGCTGTAGCCTCTGAATGGTGTAAGGAAACCATCCCTTGTCAAGTACTTTGCAATAATTTAGTCACCTGGTAAGAAAATGGGAACAATTTTGGCAGGCTCAACATTCAAAAGAAAAAAAAGGTAACTTTCTCATCATGTGTAGATAAAGCAGGCTGATAGCTGCTACTACCTGGACTTGCACAAGTAATTAGAGCATAAAAAGGTGCAAATTCCCAGCAAAAAAGGTATGCGAATATGATGCTTGCCATTTCCTGCGGTTGATTCATGCTGCCTCTGGTAAGCTGTATTTAAGTGTTGTCAGAGCTGGCACTCAGCCACCTAGAGAATTATAGTTAGTATAGTGAAGAGCAATGGCTGAAGGGACAAGTCTAATATAGTGGAGCATGGAGCTGGGTGATAGCAGCACACAGATGAGACTGCCCTTGGTAGCTCCCAGCCTTTGGGTTGTGTGTTCTTGTTACAAGTAGCAGCAATTCTGACACTGGAAATTCCAATTAAAATAAGAAAACAGACCTTAACTGAGCTAAAGGGAATTACAGAGTGAGAATCAAGAGTGCTTTTGTTATTTCAGTAAAACTAGCAGAATGATGAAGAGCTGCTAGATTGGGAATTTTATTTTCAAACAAATGGTCAGCTACATTCACTGCTGATTTTGGGGTCACGGCAAGCACGTGGTGAATGGGATTATCAAAATGTTTATGAATCCTGAAGTTTTTCTGAATTTTACAAAAAATATTTTTTCATCTGGGCATGGATTATTCATATAAAAGCACAAAATTCAGCAAAGGATCTTATTGATTTCCATATGGAAGTGAAAGGCTAAATGTATGGATTAATAAATTTTAGCAGATTCAGGTTTAATTTCCTTCCTGTTTTCATCATTTCATCAAGAATCTGAAGGAATACTGTGTGATATTAGCAATTAATTAGAAAAAAAGAGTGAAAGATTAGGATCAAATGTTAAGCTGAAAATTGTTTGCACTATCAATGTGAATAATACATTTGGGGACAAATATGAAGCCAGATTCATTCACAAATGACTCATAAGCAGATAAATGTGATAAGTCCTCAACTAATATTATTTTAACTAATACCATATTTTTAATGTTATTTTTACTTTCTCAAAGGTTTGATCAACTTGAGAAAACCTGCCTTTGAATTTAATTGAAACATGTGCTAAGGACAGATAACATCAATGGGAAAGTCGGCCTTAGAATGCCATTCAATCTTTTAGACAAAATACCATTATTTGGCATTATTATAATAACTGTAGGCAGAACCAATTGCCCAGGCGAATGCCCAGATACTTCAATTATGTTAGCTTGTCTGCTTCATCACAGACAACACCACAGAGTGCCATTGAAAAGAATATCTCCCAGAACAAAAAACTCTTGAAGACAACTTAAGATTCATCTCCTTTGATTTTTTTTTTTTCTCCCCCAAGTTTGGAGACTGGTTGTATAAAGTCCAGTGTTGAATAAAGGAAGCTTTTTCACTGACCTAAGGGCTTGAGAAAATGAAAGCCATTAACTGTTTTCCTATTCTCTATAGACAATGAGAACAGTCCTGAACTGCCACAGCAAAGTCACTGTTTTGCAATCAGACTTGCATGCTGTCATCGAACAGGGATTTCTGAATATTCCTGGAAACCTCGTTCAAAAGGCATTTAGGAGTCCAGAGGAGCCACAGAATGACATAGAACTCAAATGTAATATTTTTTTGCTACATTTTGTGTATTCACTTAAGCCCTTGCTTGCCACTGTTAAAGCTCCAGCACTTCCTCCTATTTTCCCATGATGTCTATCCTAATGGGAATTGCAGACTTGCAGTAACCTGAAGTGCTGGAAAAGAGCAAATAGAACTGAGAATGAAGCATGTAATATTATCCTTCTAACTTTAAAGGTTAAGAATGAAAAGCTTTCCATCCTGACTCTAAAGCTTCTCCTGTGGCAGCAGCAGTGGGGTTAGCATTTCTTCTAGAAGAATGTTGACAAGAAGGGATATTATTATTTATCCTTTTCTTTGACAAAAAAAAAAGTTTTTAAGCATTGCATTTCACATTTTTCTCTGTTGTTAACTGAAGTGCATTGAATAATTTCTTGTGGCCATATTTTATAATACTTTATGCTGAACTGGACGAAGCCCTTCCGCTTTTGTGTCCTTTTGCTGTATTGCAGCCTGTAAACAATAAAATGCAGTTTGTATGCAGCCATGCCATAATGCCTTTGCCAGCTTAATGAAAAGAGAAAGGCACATAATGGCAAGTTAATTTTTAGATTTGTGGGCTGCCATTTAAATTATTATCAAGAGACTGGCAAGTTGAACTAGGCTGTGTACAGAACTGATATGGGGAAACCTCAGCTCTCTATTCCTGCTCTGCCACAGACTTTCTTGCTGACAAGGCGTGTGCCACAGCCTTGCTATCACTTCTTTCAGTAGGAATAATGATTTTCTTTCTTGACTCAACCATCAGAAGAGCTATTTAAAAAATATTTATTTATATCCTGAAATCGAGTGCAATGCTCTTATTACATTTGCTGATTATATTAATGATGATCTTACTCTCTCCAAGGCAGATATATTGCATTCTTTGTTTTCTTTTCTTTTCCAAACTGTTATTTATAATAAGCAAGGTTTCACAGACCCTATCCATATGTCTTCCTGAAGTAAAATGTCTCATTAGACGGGTATAAATTTAGAGAGGAGCCACAGTAATGTACCTTCTGACGCTGGGTGGTAGGTCCCAGTCTTTCGGGGGAACAGCTGCCTGATATGTAGCAGTATTATCTGTATTTCTGTTGATGTACAGAATATTCTGCATTTTCTGTTATTGTTTTGAAACCGTCTTCTCCCCCTCAACAGATAAACCAATATCTTCCTTTATCAACCATATAATCTCAGATAATTAAGTTGGCATTGCACATAACCAAATTCCAGCTTTCACACTGGAAGTGTTTATTCTTGCCACTTTTACCATGATGCGCTGGGTCAGTGCAGATATAGTAGAAATGGGCATAAATGTGAATTCTGACTGATTTCAAAGTAGAGTACAATTTCTTAGTAATGAATAATATAATTATATTAATCAAAATGTTATAAACAAAGGTCTTAATACATTTCAAGCTAAAGATAAAAGAAAGAAAAAAAATGAAGCTAAAAACTTCAGAAACAAACCAAAAAGCAAATCAATCACCTGAAGTAATGATCTCCCTTCTGTATTTCATAGGTTTGAATGACTTAGTGTCTTTGCTGACACCTTCCACAGATATCCGGGTTCTCCTGAACTGTTTGTCTTTGAATCTTCATGCTTTTGTCATTCAGGTATAAACTTAGTAATTTCAGAAAAGAAAGAATGATCATGCAAATTATCCAGCTATGCGCTGTCAGTAGTCTGCGGGAGCTACATTGTGCACTAGCAACCTGACCAGACTGCAGATTTGCATAAATACAATTTATGCATGCTGCAGAAAAAGGGAGAATTAATTGGCAAACAAAACTCCATCTGTGCAAACAACTACAAGCATATTTCTGTGCATATATCCACTTAGGCAGTTTCACTATCTGCTCTCTTTTCGTAGCCACATATCTTAACAGATCCTAATAAACCAAAATTAAGAAGAAAAGAGTTAGTAAAAATGAAGAGAACAGTTTATGATTCTTGAAAATGTTGATTCATAAAACTGTTGACCTTTAGCAGGTGACAGGAGAGCGATAATTTCTAGTAGTGTCTACAGCTCCTGTGAAAGATTTAAGTATGACCATCCTCATATATGCACCTTTCCATACTTCACCAATTCTGCCACCCCTGTTCCATCACTGATTCCAAATTAGTGGTAGCTTATGGGTACTGCTGCAATCTGCTGGTTGCCAGCCCAATAAACTTAGGTCTGGGTGGTTAAAGGTTTGTTTGGGTTGGGGATTTTTTTCTCTTTCTGAAGAAGTAGGGTAAATTTACTTCTTTAGTTTGATTATTTCCTAATTTTTTATTCTTAATTAAGACTAGTACTTTGCAGTTCTATGGTGCCTTCAAATCGCAGAACCCTCAGCTACCTGAGGATGGTCTAAAGAAGAGGGACAGGGGCGCTTCATGGGGGTTCACAGTGAGTGGGGCATAAGGCAATGGATACAACTTTCAGCAAAGAAAATTCTCGATAAAGAAAAAAAAAACCAAACCAAACAGCAATTGCCATGAAAGTAGTTAAGCATTTGAAGAGGTAATCTGGAAAGGCTGTAGAACCTCCATCCCAGAGCTATTCAGAACCTGGGTGGACAAGCCCTGAACTAAGCTGGCCATGCTTTAGACAAGAGATTGGATTAGCTGTTCAAAAATCCCTTTCAACCTAAGCTATTTTAGGATTCTGACAAAAAAGCAAACCAGAAAAAAAACCACTTTTTTTGTTCCACCTTTGTATGCAGTCTGTACAAGGAAATGGCCTGCAACATAATGAATTCTTTTAAGCAACTTTGTCATAAAGCAATTTCTTTGCTCTATCTGCAGCCAAGCAGGAATAAAGAGGAGTTTAGAGAATTGGCATCAGATTTCCATTTGAGATGGAACTTCCTACTGAGAACAATAAGCAAGGCTATGACCCTCAAGGACACAGACAGTTTTGGTAAGTAGGATCTTTGTGACTCTTGACTGGTATGCTCCTTTCTGACCTGAGATGGCAGACATACCAGGTCATTTAAACTGCCATAAATTCATGCTACAGTCAATAGGGCATCACTTCTTCCATACTCCCTTCCTTGCATCGTGCACCATTTGCCTGGTGACAGACAAATGACAGGTCAGGGACATTAAATTATTCCTTTTTTTACCAGATTAGTTCTCTGAGCCAAACCCTAGGATAAGCAGAAGGGAGGAGAATAGTAGCATGCAGATGGAGATGGCAGGAAGGGCAGGACTCCCTCACTCTTTTCAGGAGAAGCCATTATTTGCCTGTGGGGAAATGAGGAACAGTAGCCTGAGGTATGAGCCTTTGCTCTCCCTCCCTACAAGAGCTGTACACCCCAGCAGAAGGGTGTGATGGAGAGCCAGAGCCACTAATATCCAAAACCATAGACATTACAGATATATCAAGAGGTAGGTCCAAGTCGATCAGGTTCTTTCTGTACAATACAGCCAGAGTGGAGCCACTGTGATAACAACTTGCCAGAAAGGCAGTTAGTACCTTTGACAACAGATATATGCTTGTTTTTCATATGCCTTCCACTGACTTAAGTGCTTGCCTAGCCAGCAGAAAGCCTGTTTAAACTGTTAAACTGACCAAAAATTAGTCACTCCTTCAGTTGGGTTAGTTTTGCCTCTGATTTAGGGTTCTGAGCTGTCAAGCGTCAAATCCATCATACACTAGTGCAAGGCAGGAAAAGTGAAAAGACGGTGCAGTCACATTCACTGAGTGGCTTGAACTGGTGCAACCATGTCTTGAGTAAGTTCAGTCTCTTCCATTTCTGTATTGCATCAACCCTACCTACTCCCTCTTTTTAGTTGTAAAACCTTTCAGAGTCTCTCCCTCTCTATTCATTCTGCAGAGAGGTATAATCTCCTCTTAGTAGCATCTGATCCCAAACTGTATGAACCTCTTTTTCAATTTTCAGTGGAGCAGTTTCTTATTTTTTTGTCTTCTGTTGGATGGGGTTTCACACAGACAGCCAAAGAAAACCTCGTTATCTTCTTTGGAATCCCCCTTCAAAACTGAACTTCCATGCATTTGCTAAAAACACATAACAAAGGGGTACTGTTGTGATTTAAGCCCAGCCATAACTCATGTAACTCACCATGCAGCCGCTATCTCACTTCCTCCCTTCCCTCCCCCAGCTCCCAGAGGGATGGGGAGGAGAGTCAAAAGAATGTAATTCACATGGGTTAAGATAAGAACAGGCCAATAAGTAAGGTATAACACAAACCACTACTGCTACCAACAATAATAATAATGATAAGGGAAGTAACAAGGGAAGAGAATACAACCGCTCACCACCTGCCGACCAATACCCAGCCTGACCTGAACAGTCATCTAACCCTTCTGGGTAACTACCTCCAGTTTATATACTGAGCATGACGTGCTGTGGTATGGAATACCTCTTTGGTCAGTTTGGGTCAGGTGTCCTGTCTCTG
>JASSUY010000214.1:18725-38658 GCA_032466535.1 Forpus xanthops | reverse complement strand
CAGGGCACCTGACCCAAACTGACCAAAGAGGTATTCCATACCACAGCACGTCATGTCCAGGATGTAGAGACGGAGGGCAGAGACACGGAAAGATGGTGGTGCAGGGGGGTGTGCACGGCGTGGCCAACATTTGGTATGAGGTGATGGGGTGCACCGCATAGTCGAGCTTGGTATCAGGTGATGGGGGGGCACTGTATGGTGTGGCTAGGTATCAGGTGAAGATCTATTGCATTCTTTTTCCTTGTACTTCTCTTGTATTATTAGTGGTGGTAGCAGCAGTTGTTTGTGTTATACCTTAGTTACTAAACTGTTGTTATCTCAACCTGTGGGAGTTGCATTCTTTCAATTCTCCTCCCCATTCCCCGGGACTGGGAAGAAAGAGGGGGGGAGTGAGTGAGCAGAAGTGTTTGAGGGCCTCAAACCACGACACTGACACATAACACTCTCATTAACAATTCCTTCATTCTCACCCCTGTAAAGAAACCTTATGCAAGAATAGTCATCTTTGTGAAGCACCAGAACACAAAATGCCCTTTCTATACAAGAAAAGACAGTGCAAAAGTAAGTTGCCATGGATAGATCTGTATTACT
This sequence comes from Forpus xanthops, assembly GCA_032466535.1. Taxonomy (NCBI): domain Eukaryota; kingdom Metazoa; phylum Chordata; class Aves; order Psittaciformes; family Psittacidae; genus Forpus; species Forpus xanthops. The sequence continues at coordinate 38,067 of JASSUY010000214.1, read as the reverse complement.
ATGATAAATACCAACATAAGGGTACTGACAACAGAGAGCTAGGGAGGCAGGGAGGGAAGCACCTTAGCCAAAGCTAGCCTCTGTACAAGCACAGCTTTACCAATTCTAACTGCCTGCATCATAAAGTGATCTTGATAAGAAATGTCATGGTTAAAAAAGGCTTTCATTTTTCCCTTCTGATTTCAGTAAATTGTGTATTCTGTGTACATGCCTACTTTACATGTGCACATACATACATGTGTACAGCCAATCATTTCTGAGCTTTACTCAAAACATAATCTCTAAAACCAGAGAAGGAACACATGATGTTAGCATACTATATTGCACTACAAGCTAGGGCACAACATGAAAAAACTGCAAAACTCTCCCATAGGTCCTAGTGCTTATAGTAAAAAAATCCTTGCAATCTGCATTGAGATAATTTTGTACCATCTACGGCCAATTATGGGAATATGAAAGTTATGTTGCATGCCTAGATGCAAAAGGGATACTGGGGTAAGAGGAACTAGGAGGTAGAAGCTCATAACTCCGTTACCCAATGATCATAGTCACGAGTCCTCAAGTAAGGAAATACCAGTTATTTTTTGAAGTCTGAGTGTGGATCAAGACACCCCCCTGTTGGCACATTTACCTTTTTAAGTGCTGTAGGGCGTTTCAGTTTTGCAATCTCCCTTTCTTTTCCTCTTTTCACTTTTGGAGCAGTTGAATCCAAAGGATTAAGACAACCCATTGATGGCTGTCCTTTGGTTAAGGACTTTCTGTTAGTGGATTCTTTGGTATGAAAGGGAGCAGCACTGCCAACTAAATACAAGAAAGATATTAATTTCACCAAAAGACATGTCAGCTTCATTTCAACACTGTTTTCAGTATTTCCACTGATGAATTCTCAAAGTACATTTTCCTTCCTTGGAAAAAAAAAGCTCTTAATGACAGGAAAATTACATCATCAGATATTGTTGCTCCCAGATGGTATTAAGCTTTCTTCAATCTTAGCCTTATGTTTTAGGAAGCTATGGATTCCAGGAAACGAACTACTTCATTGGTAAGGGACCTCTCTCAAACAAGTTTTATTAGTAAGATTTTAACAGCAAGATAAGTTGCAAATATTTATCCAAACACTGAGTTTTAGTTGTCAAAGAACTGATTAGTTGACAGGACAAAACAAAGGAGGGTGAAGCATGTAGTTAGCATATCTTCTGCAGGAAAGAATAAAACAGACTCCAAGGGAAATGCCAACTGTTCTTTGCTGAACTTTGTTTGATATAACCTTGACAACATGAATTAATGTTTGAACACAGCTGAAATTCAAAGCAGGTAAATGAAGCAATACACAAGAAGGGAAATAGTAACTATGGTTGTAACAATGGACTCTAGGCTACATATTACTGCTCAGGAATGAGATTCATGGGTTATAATAGGTAACAGCTCTGTTCAGCAGCAAACATTACAAAAGTTAATGTTAAGTGTTGAAAAAGAAACAGAGGAAAAAGCCTAAGTAAACCACTGCATATTTTCATGCTGAAACTATGACTTAGTGTTCTGTGCATGTCTGATCTTTCTTTATTTTTAAAAGGATACAACAGAACTACAAGAAGGTACAAAGAAAGCAATATGAACACATGCTTCCACAATAGAGTAAGTAGACCAGGATTCTTCAGACTACAGAAGATATGACAGACCTTCAAAAATCAGGAGAGCAGGGAATGATTTTTCAGTCTTTATAATAGAGATGCTATGAAAGCTAACAAAACTGCAAGTGGGACACAAACCAACATGACCCTGACCTCCACAAAAATCACCAAAACCGGAAGAGTATCTCCACACACCATGAGGTAAGTTTAAGGCATTCACTGCCATCAGACCTTATAGACAGTAAAGCATGTGATACAAGTGATAGAAGGGATGGACAGATTAAGAAACAAATCTGGTTTTAGAAAGCTTTGGGTCAAGAGGCCTTGAATTACAATCAGCACAGGTGGAAGAATATCCTGGACAGGCATCCGCTGTATCTGTCACTTATCCTCACTAAGCTGCTTTCCAAGAGAATTTGGTAATATCTGTGGTAATTGTTTGGTTTGACCTAATACAATTCTTCTCGTATTCATTTTAGCACTGAATTACAATCAAGACATGACTCTTGAGTTTTGAATAGCAGGTCTTAGGAGACAATTGTCTCCAATTATACATGGACTTACACCGCTGCATACTGCAGCTCAGAGGAAGACAACACAGATGAATTTTGAGAACACATCAAGAAAGTCCTCCCAGGTTTTTGTTTATATTCAAAAATGAGAACTTGACAAAAACAACTCAACCCATACTTAAGATGCTCAGATCCATCACATTTATATTATCATGAAACACATTCAGCCATGGTCAGGCAGACCATACCTGTGTATGACAGAGGCCTGGTGTTGGTGATCTGACGGGCTTTCATTGCTTGCTGCTGCTTTTCAAGAGCAGCTAACATGTCCCCCAAATCTAACTGGACAGGGGTCTTGCTCTTCTTTCCAGCTGCTTTTGATAGTGCTTCCTGTAACCCAAAGATCATACACTGATAAATACAAAGAAATAGTGCCTGCAAAATATTCTTTACAGCGAATCTTGCCATTACAAAATAAAGAAGAGCAATAAGTAACTGATACACCTCTTTACCAACTGCTAGGGAGGTGGGGGTGTGCTACTCACTTGAAGCTTTTTCTGCTCCATGCTTATCTCTGAATACTCTTGAGCTGTTGCAAGCGCTGCTGCCAAGGCCTTCTTCTTCTGACTTTTTGCACGCTTTGGTACAGAGGTTGTGATAGGAATTGGAGTTTGGACTATGTTGATTGGAGAATTCTCTGGCAAATCATCCAACTAGGATTTTGAACAAAATGCAAGAAAAATCACAATTAAAAGACTTTTCTTTAAAGACCATAGGAGATGTGACATGCTAGAAACCAAATGAAACATTTCAGTGCTTTGGTCACTAGTATGACATCTCAATTAAATACAGCAAAATGACACAGTAAGTTAGAAACTCAGGTATTTCATTTTTGCACAAAAACACGACTATATCTTCAATTACGTCTTCAGAAGGTTTTCTAGTTTGATTGCTAAATAAGGGACTGTCCTCACCCCCTCCTGCAAAGACTAAGTAACCTGAATGTACAGCCCTGCAACAAAAACATTTATGTAGATCAGATATTAAAAGAATATCTTTGAAAAACTGTTTCTACAGCCTAGAATCAAATAAAGTTCAGTTTATTTTCATTTCAAAATAAACTACACAAACTGTAGCTATTTTGAAAAACTGACATCATTACTACATATCTGTAGACTGAGCAGTTTTAAGCGAAGTCTGCAAAGGATCAGTCTGAACAGAAGCCATTTGAGTCACAAAGAATAATCAGGATATAGTTTACGTATTAACGTAAGTTTGATAATCCTCAAAACTAATCTTAACCTCAGAAAAACTGTTGCATCTACTGTTCACACAAAATTTAGCTTCACAAAGCACAAAACATGTCAAAAACCAGTGAGATGGAGAAGCTGGGAGCTATACTCAGTGATCCTTATCAGTTGCTTCTAACTTGTGATAGTTTATGATACCAACTGTCTATTTATCTTAAGAGTTTTGCATGCTAATCTCATTAACAGACAAAAATCCAGCTGTGTTTTTCTAAAGATGGGTTCTCTGCACCACTTACTTTAATTGGTATTTCTTTAGCATCCAAAGCCAGCAACATAAATACTCCAAGAGCTCAGTTACTGCATCGAGTATAGTAATGGAGATAAAGAAGTTACACATATCAAGTAGTCTCAAAATCACTTAACTTAGAAATGCTTTGCAAAATGAATAATTACTTACTACTTTGGGTGAAATCTTTTGCTGGATGTGACCACTTTTACTGCTGCCATTGTCACTATTCAGCTCTGGAAATTCATCTTCATCCTAAGCAATACACAAGAACAAATAGAATGGAACCAAAAGTCACATGAAAAGCATAAATTGAAACAGCTGAAGCTACAAGAATAAATCGAATCCTGAAGTCCCACATAAGCTAGAAGGTCTTAAAAAGTGACACAGAAATAATAAAAAAAATTAAAAAAAAAAAAAAAAGTGAATACAAAAATTGTTAAGAGGAAGAATGTTTTAAATTAAAGAAATCCAATCCCAATTAGGGGGAAGCATCACTTATTCCACAACTTGCACCACTACAGCACAGAAGCAGTTTTCATAGAACACTACCTCAAAATACAGAGGTTCAGGACTCTGCTCTGTTCTGCTTGACTGGCTTGTAGTTATAGGTTTTTCATGTCGTTTCTGCAAATTCTGCCTTCTTTCTGAAGATGTGCTGTGGTCTCTGCATCTGAATCCAGACTGAAAATAATGAACAGAACTGGCATTTTGTAATTGCAGTCTTTCACGGTATGTGGCAGACATGAGAGCCTTACAAGCATATACAATCATCAACTAAGGTGACAGTTTTGACAGAATTAGATTTAATAAGCTGTGCTTTTGTGTTCTTGTGGGGTATTTCTGTTGTTGTTTTGGATTTTTGTTGTTGCTTTAAAAACCTATATTAATATATTCTACAGGTAGTACCAGATTATTCCCACCTCCCAAGTCACATGCAGCATCAGGATACATTCACCTTTAAATTTCTACTTAAATACAAACCAAAACACAAAAGGTCCTTTTGGCCAAACATGAAGAAAACCACAAGAGCTGCTACTCACTATGTAACTCAGACACTAAGTTTGAGGAACAGTCTGTAACCATGTTCAAAAGGACTACCTCCCACTATAAAAATGTTCTGCTTACAACTCTTGCCAGGCCAATGTTCAGGTGAAAGTACAGGCACAGAGATCTCCAAGAACAAGAGACCTCTGTAGTAAACACATTCTTCTGTTTATTACATGAAAGGTTGGTGGTACCCCATGCGCGAGACTGGTTGGCTGAAATCAAAGCATTATTTGAATCTCAAATTCTGGATCTTTCATACTAATGCATTTCTGAAGAAAACATCCTATAGATCAGGTTAAAGTTTCATCTCAAAGGAAAACAGTTTCTAGAACAATTCTGCCTTGAGGTACAATGAATTTGGCTGGGGAAACCTAATTTAAAACTCTGTGCCTGCTTTGCTCTTAAATATCTAAAATAACTGCCAGACTTAGAGTCTAAACTATAACTAGATGAAAGGAAATCTGGTTCTTCCTACTCTCCCTATTCCACAAACGACAAATAGTGGTTCTAAAAGCAGCTGACTTGACTAGAAATTATAAAAGGATTCCGAGCTGCTACACTGCCCCACATGAGCATCGAGCTTCTTTATGGAATAAACCCATGGATACCAAATGGAAAGATTCAAGACAAATGAGCAGTTGTATCTTAAAAACTAAGCAAGGCAATCTAGCTCACATCTGATCATACAGACACATCTATGACAAAGCTCTCACTTCAACCTCAGCTGTTCTTGTCTGCAATAACTGAATTCAAGCAAAACTTATGTTTAAGCAAAGGCAGATGTTTCAGCCTCTTCTCTGTCTCCCTCTGCACATCATCTTCCCCACCCCACCCCCCTTTACATCAGAATCTCTCTTTAGCAAGTTTGAGGAAGGGTTGGAGTTTTTTCCCTTTTGAATTGTGAAAGGGTCAAAAATGAATTTTTCTACACCTACAGTGTCTTCATTTCACAGATTACTTCATATATGCAATGTTCTTCCTAGGTAGACACATATAAAGAACAGGCTACAAGTAGAAAATTGAGAAATACATGAATTTTTATACATACATATATATATATGAATATATATAAAAATGTGTATATGTATGTTACAGTGCAAGGTAAAAATGTGCAACTGGACTTTTAGGTTGAATTGCAATAATTATCATTCACCATTTTCATTAACTATCCTTTCCATTTTAATGTTATAATGCATTTTAAATTCCTTATTTGCACATACTACAAGAAACTGAATGCTTAGATTTTAGAAGCATTAGCAACGTACCTGTGCACTATTTCTTTGCTCAGCTTGTCTTCCACCTCTAGAAAACATCTGAGTTTTTTCAAGCCAAGGTTTTTTTTGAGTAGCCTGGGAATTTACATTAGTCCAATTTATACCAGCTGAAAAACAGAAATGCCATCATTGAAAAAAATCAGTATGACAGAACATGTCGAAAAATACAATGCCATCAGAGCCAGGAACCCAATTTTGATACAAATAAAGTTGTCTGAGAAAGTCTAATTCTCCTCTGACAAGACTTACTTCTGTAGCTGTATCTAGAAATTAGCAAAATTAAGGAAGGCTTAATGGAAACATCAGATTACAGGCATTCAAACTGCCAACAACCAAATCACCAGGAAGTTGTCAGGTTCATACTGACATTTGCACTGATTTGGTCCAGCCATTAACAGCAGCCACTACCTCTACCCACTACTACCAGACTAAAAATATTTGTTCATATTACCATAATTCTTTAAAGCTTCTATGAAAGTATCAGTACTTCTCAAATAGAGAATGAGAAGTCTTGAACTCTATTTCTACCCTAGCAACTGCAGTCTCACAGGGTAAGAAAGCTTGAGGATAAAACAACAGAAGCACAGATTTATCTGAATGCTTCCATTGGAGTCTCTGGCTTTTAATTCTTTAAAAGCAGATGTTAACAAACCATTAGCGACAGCTACTTATACAGCCATTCATTCAACAAATAACTGGGGCCTTAATGGAGGTGATGGAAATCACAGTAGAGGTTATCTTCAGAAGTACCTGATCAATCAGAGTCAAAGATGATCCCTAGCAAAATGTAAAGAAAAATAAACACAAAAGTGACCCAGATAAATTTTAAACAGCTCATGAGCCAAGACAATACTTACTTGTACTTATTGATGGTTCTACAACCTGCAAAGGGAAAAAAAGTTTTTAGTAGTTTATATTAGTCTTTAGGAAACACCTATAATTATTCAGTTATGGATTACATACATTCATTGCACAAGAATCTGTATTTCTTGAAGTCATGGCTGCAGTCTGGTTATTGCCATGCTTAGGACTACAGTAACCACTGTCACTGTCAATGTCTGCTTCACTTGCACCCTGCTCGCTAGAGGACTCGGCAGCAGGATGAGAAGTTCTTCTGCGTCTGCCTTTTGATTTCCAAAGCATTGTAGAAGCACTCTCAGAAAGTGACTTATTGGCTATATCTGAAGGGAAATCTGCAAGAAAAAAATATGTAAGTTACTTGTGCAGGAATTGTTAAAGGACTTGAAAAACCTACACATCTTAGAAGAACAGGGAAAACCAAAGTCTTGGCACACGACAACAATTTCCCCCCAAAAATTAAAGCCAGCATCATATTTTAACATATTATGTCTAAATACAACTATTAATAATAATGAACTTCCTGAAAAGGAAGAGTCTGCTTTTGACAGGGGAAAGAAAATTCCTGCAGAAGCACCCTATCATTGCAATGTTACAACATGGCATACTGAGTTGGTCTCTGCAACTATCAGCATGTTTTCATTACATTTTTGACCCACAAAGTTCTCTTAAAGCCGTATCTAAACCAGAGCCACCTTCTTTTAGGAAAGATGGTGACTGACATGTAGTGCTACCTATTTTGCACACTCAGAACACACAAAAAAAAAATTACCTGTTTGCTGTGATGCATCAACCAACAAAACAATCTTTGATCTGTTCTCAGGACCTGAAGAACTGGTCTCCTTTTGAGTGGCAACATTTTTCACTGGAGGACGTTTACTTTTTATGTGCATCTGTAACTGCTGTTGCTGTTTCAAAAGATTAGCCACACACACGTCATACAATTTGATTTCACAGTTGTAACAAGGCAACTAAAAGTTCTAATGCTCTCTACAGAAGCCATATGTTTAAAGACAAAAAAGATTAAGCGAAGTATTACTAAAAATATCAGACTTATTTGCAGTATTTTCTGAATTAATTGGGTTTTATAATAGGAAATACCTAAAAAATGGTTAAAAAAGTATGGGCTTTGCTCTCTAATGAAGTAATTCTAAGCTCAGACCAAACAAGCAAAGAGTGGGAGTTTCCCACATTATATTTGCAGGCTCTATAAACTCAGCAAGCACTTTACCAAGAATTTTGCTATTGTCCCATCAATACCTACCTTTTCTGCCCATCTTTCCTTCCACTGATACTACCGCCATACCCATTTTTACTGAATTAAGATACATGTTTCCTAGGCAAAGATATTTTCTCTACATAGTTTTACTTATGTGATTAAAAAAACAGACTTACTTTTTGTATGACTGGTGCCCTGTTGCTGCTTCTGCTCCGCTGACTGGATAATGGAAAGGCCTGGCCTGATGGGTTGGGACGCTCAGTGCATTCTGCCGTAACTGTATTTACAGCATTTGCTGGTTGAAAGGGTGCAGAATAAGGGGCAGGGAAAGGATGATAGAAACCCATGACCTGAGCACATGGTGCTGGCATCAGCTGATAATAAGTATATTCTGTAGAAACGGGAGGTTGCGCAGATATTATAGGATAAGCAAGGTATGGTCCTGCAGGATTTGGGCTGGGTTGCTGCCATCTGATGTCATTGTTGTATAATGGAAATTGCCTGTAAAAATCAAAAGGCAACTGCTCAGTAAGTTTCTCTCTCTCAATCTTTACCACCTCCTTAAAAAAAAAAAAAAAAACCAAACAAAACAAACAAAAAAAAAAAAAAAACACAAAAAAAACCAGAAAATAACCAACTTCAACTCGTTTATTTCATGAGCTCTTAGCTTTTAATAACTGAACTTAAATTTATTAGGACTTCAAGATGCTGATCAGTTGATTCACAAGCTGACTTTACATTCAAATGCAAGACAAATACCTTTGCTGATCTTGCATTTGTACAGGTTTATTAAATTTCCAATATTAAATAAAATGTAGGCATTTATTTTCACAAGTACTTTGGTCCCATAACAATTTCAGTAATATAACTGAAGTAGATACCCAAGTTTACGCAAGGTAAGCTACCAGACACATGGAACAGTGTCATTCATTAGCCAACACAGTGCCAAGTACTTAAGTATGTTCAGTTGCCAAGTCACCCTTGTTCAGAATTCCTATGAAAATGCAGGCCTTAAGCAGCACACACAAAAACACGCATTTAGTACCTTACTTTACTACTGAAATCAAGCACAACGACTTCTTCCTGTGTTTATTTGTGTTATAGCATACTACTAGAAAATCCCCTTGGAAACCATGAACCCAGCTCTCTCTCTCTTCAAATCTCCAAGAGACTGGGAAATCTACACGGAAAATGCAGAGGCCAGAATATTAGAGAAAGAGTAAGAAAAGGTCCAGGATACTTTTATAGATCAGCAGCAGGCAGTTACTAAGTATTACTTTTGTTCTTCATATTCCAAGTACAGCAGTACTGAAATGCTGTCCTAAGCAAACACTAAGTACATTTTTCAAAACCAAACAGGAATAATTTCTTACGCCTTCAGAGTTGATTATTTATATTGAAGTTGCACGTTTAGTGAACACCACATTTGGGTAAGGATAAAGAGCATGTGGGTTAGAAAAAAGGAGTTCATAAGCAAAATATGTTATAACTCGTTATGTTAAAAAGACAACCTTGGATACAGCTACACAAGTGTCAGCTGCACACTGTTTTGCCATAGCTGGATCTAAATTAAGACACATGCAACCTTGCTTCAGCATCAGAGATTCAGATACAGACCTACTGACTGTCCAAGAAGATGCAAGAGTACAGCAAGTGACTTTGTGAGGAATTTAGAGTCATAAAATCATAAAATAGTTAGGGTTGGAAAGGACCTTAAGATCACCTACTTCCAACCCCCCTGCCATGAGGAACATGACCAGCAGAATGAGGGACATAATCCTGCCCCTCTACTCTGCTCTTGTGAGACCTCACTTAGAGTACTGTGTGCAGTTCTGGTGTCCCCAACAAAAAAGGACATGGAACTGTTCGAACAAGTCCAGAGGAGGGCCACGAGGATGATCAGGGGACTGGAGCACCTCCCATATGAAGACAGGATGAGAAACCAGGGAAGCTGTGAATGCTCCATCGCTGGCCGTGTTCAAGGCCAAGTGGACAGAGCCTTGGGTGACACAGTTTAGTGGGAGGTCATAGAATTTGTACCAAACCACTGTAGCTAGGGCAAGAAAAGCTGCAAAGAGTACAAACAGAGATAAGTAGAAGCACAGAAGTAACTAAAAAGATCTGAGACAGAGAAAATTCACCCACACCCACAGTCACAAAATTAAAATGAACAGGATGAATATGCTCCCTGACTCCTCTCAAGTCTACCAAAAGTTTAAACTCATTTAAAACCACATCATATTTCATGAAGAACACAACTATTTATTACCTATTGGGTTGGTTTTCCTGCACAAATGGATAGCAAGTGATCAGGTAGCTAGGGATAGGAGTTGGTTCCATGCCATTAATTCCTCCACTGTCATTAGGAAGCGCCATTGGGATCATTAGTGTTTCTGGACCCTTCTTCTGAGGAATAAATGGTTCTACTTCAGCTGACAGCTTGACATTCTTAAAGAAAATAGAAATAATATCTTCATTAAATACAACCATATACTGCTTGGGAAAATTTCGATTCATAGTATTGTACAGTATGTACCACAAATAGCAGGCAAATGGATGACAAGACTACAGGATTCAGTAAATTGAAAGAGACATAAAACAGTTGGCAAGCACTTATTACATCCTTCCCATTACAGGGTGTAATACAGATCACTAACATTTGGCATTTGTATTAACCTTTACATTTCAAAGTGCAAAAACTAATTAACTTAGAAGGGACTGAAGTTCAGATCTTGCAAAGGATATGCTAGTCTGAGCACAGAAAGAAATCAAATTAGCACTGTAGGTGGAACACAGTTCTGGAGACTTTCAAAAGTGAAATCAACATATGGAAGATACAGTAATTCCTGGCCTGCTCTACAAATCTGACCATGTTCCTAGGCAATTATAAAGAAGATTTTTCAGCAGTAAGCCACAGGTTTACTACTAAAATAGATGGCGTATTACAGGAACCCCCCCCCCAATTCCATCTGCACAATTTTAACATATGTTAAAGTGTTAAGAATATGATTACATTTTGCCATGAAGATATTAAAGACTGCTTAAAAATTATGTTTTAGAAAGCAGTTTAAAGACTGCTTACAAATAAAAGTATCTCTCCCAATCCTGAAGGTATCCTCAAATGCGTATATAGTCATTTTACCCACACTTTTTTCTTGCACAGAATAGCTGGATCTTAAACAATGAAACATTCTCTGTTCAGTATGACAACTGAAGATCCAAGTACCCTTTAATACTCTATTCCATTTTAAGTTACATTCAGGCAAAAAAGCATACTAATTCTTTCTAAAGGAGATAAGGATTTCACAAACTTTTCCTTCCATTTGTCTAAAAGCATTCCAAAGGGAGTGCATAACCTACACAAGTACATGCTCTTACTCTCCAAAAGCAGGGCCTGTTGATGTGCTGAGGACAGCCTTATATCCTTGCCATTACTTGTAGAATATCCAATGAACAGAAACAGTTAAACAATGGGAGCTTTTAAAATATTATGGCTCGTAGTCCTGTGCCTACCACGCACTTCTCAGTCCATATCCTTGCTCAGTGCATTCAGAGGCAGCCTTCTTGTCCAGTATCTGAATCTATAAACCTACTAGAAGCAGGTTTATAAAAACATTTTTTTTTTTTTAGCAAGATCCCGTATTTCTTTAGCAACATGGAGGTGGAGGGATATGTCCAAAAAATGTTTTGAAAATAGTTGTTCCAATGAGCAAGAAAAACTACTTTTACTTGATGAGTAGGTACGGCAATGTATCAGCATGAACTAGAAAAAGCAAGGTTGAGACCCACTCCTTCAGAGTATTAGATCTTTGTTTAGTTAGTCTGACATGCTTACATACAAGAAAATCTAATTACTAAGCAAAAGGTAGAATCATCATTAAGTAAATTACTAAGACCATGAGTTACACTGTAATTCAGCAAACAAGTGGCAAACCAACTGGTATTTAAGTACTTTACTGTCACATAGCCTTCAGAAGGGAAAGGAAAAAAACACCCCATAGTAGAGACTGTAAAAGCTCCCTTTCATTTATTATATTCACTTTTAAAACATCAGAACTACCAGAAGTATTTTCAGTACAGATTACTTATGATAACAGTATTAGAACTCCATGCCAATTTTGAAAATTAAACCAAATGTTTTGCTCAATCCGTTCTTTTCAGCTTCAAATACGACATTCAAACTGAGTAATTGCAAAGCCTGTCATTCTGCAGCAGCTAACTGGATGACTAGTACACATGGAATCAAACTTTTTATAGGAAAAGTGTTATTACAAAGTGTCTGCCTCTTTTTATTTTTAGCCTTCCATTATCAAATTTGCCAATTCATATTTTCATGAAATTTTATGTAGTTACCTACAGCAATAGCTCAAATTTCACCACCCACTTCCGGTAAACATCAGTTCACCAAATAATTTTACTTAAACATCACTAACGTATTTCCAAACACTGAGCACCTAATTAAAAATGGATTTCACAAACACAGAAGCTTTCTAAGTGAAGCATTATTTAGGCTAGGAGACAGTTGTCTGCAGGATGTCTGAAAGTATTAACTTGAGATCAAAGTTACATCCTTAACAACCTTGATGGCACGATGCTCTGCAAGCCACAGTGACCAAAGGCAAAGTGTGGTGTAACTGGACTGAGAATTAAAAAGTCATACAAAAAGAGAAGGTGGGAAGCAAAAATTGTGAAGTAGAGTCCACCATTATTTTTAACCATTTCTTGAGAGGCTTCCCTGACCTGGGGCTTGTCACAGTACGCTGAGAAAGCAGAAACATCCCTTCCAACAAAATGAGTTTGTGCTTTGATATGCTTATTTAGTAAGAACATCAGTCATTTACAGATAAAATTGTAGCATAAGAAACATGATGTTTCAGCAGCAATCAAAAGAGGAAAACAAAACATCTAGATAAATAAATGAAAGGATAAAAGGACTAGAGCAGCAGAGAGGGAAAAGGTATGTCTTAAGTAAGTGACAAAATATGCTATCCTTGTGAAAAAAGTGGTTATTAATGACTGTTGTGAAAGTGGCTACGGCTACAACCACCAATACAGAAGTATCACTACCTACTGTGCAACAAGGTCTGCTTTACAGTGGAAGGATCACCTTAGTGCATAGCTATGGTGCAGGTTCAATGGCAGCACCTAACTTCTGCAACACAAGTCAAACACACTGCTTTACACAGAGCTTCCTCAGACCTCAGGCACATCCCTCCACAGCTGGTGACTCACTCACCTCATGCAAAACTCCAAGGCATTCTCCTCCACACACAGCACCATGAAGATAAACACTTTCCATTAACTAAAAAAAAAAAAAACAAACCAACCAAAAAACAACCCTCTAGTGCTTACATACACATAACAACAGAAATACCAACACTGAAATCCCTCCCAGAAACTAAAAGAGTTTTTTATGCTACTTCAAGCAAAAATATTTAAGAATAGATTTAGTTGTGGGCTGGCCTACAGAGCTGGATGGCAAAGACGTTAAAAGAATACACCAGGGCTGTCTCATCCATAAGGAATTCAACAGTAAAAACTGGGTGTTTTATAAATACGGTGCTCTTCATGAAGCTCTGAAAACTTCCAAGCAACTACTCCTAATCTACTGGTCAGTATCTCCCAGCAACATGTCAAGTGAACTTTAGCCAAGATACTAATTATAAACCACTCTAGTGCTGATTTGGAAAACAGTCAAAATATTTTGTTTGTGATTGAGGTTCGTACAAGATTCCTTATTTTAAAGGTCTTTCCTGTCTGCCTGCTCCTTCCCTACACTATTTTGGAAAACTGATGTGGAAATATAAACATCATTCCTTAATGGCAAGTCACTTGCAGAATGGTCTCATTACAGTGTTTTTTGTGATATTGTATTCATTATTAGTATTATGTGAGAACAGTCTTTCACATCAAGTATTAAAAGAAGGAGCCAAATGACTTCTATCAGCAAGGCTGTCATAGCAAAGTACTTCCTGTCAATTCGCAGAGAATCCCTACTCTACTTTGCCATTTAGGTATTTTGGATGGAATTTGACTTAAATCTTTCCAGTAAAAGCAGAATTATTATATTTTGATTTTGGTGTTTTGTTTTTTATTTAGCTAAATAATTTTAAACTCACCAAAGCACAAAACAAGTAAGAAAAACAACCAACTCTTATGTAACTTTACAAGTTTGGGAAAATTTCATTTGATTTCTTCTACTTGATTTTGCTAGGCTTAAACAACCCTGAGATGCCCAAAGTAGAACAACTTTAATGTTTCCTTGCCTGTTGCTTGGTCTCCTCTACACGTAATGATTAACTATTGCTATGACACAGCAATTGGCTGATGTATTTAATTAACATTTTCTGTACAGCTCATAACATATGTAGCTTACCTGTAGTGGTGAAATAAATACACAGCATATCCTGTAATCATAAACACATATGGCTGTATTTGAAAGTTAATTTCTTTTTTTGCCTACAGAACTTTGATAGGTTTGTTATTTAAAAGAATCAAAACTGCATTTCAAAAATCTTTTACATGCCTTAATATCTTAGACACAATTTTCCTGTGCAATTTAACCTGTAACTACAGGTTGGGTCAGTTTGAGAAGGTTTGGGTTCGTTTTTTTTTTTAATGCTTCCAAGAGACTTTTTTCAGCAAAAGGAATAATTTAAGGTAAAGCTCTGGTTTTGAATTTTGCAATTTGTTCTGTAGGCATCGTATAAGCATGTGTATGCATATATATATATATACACACAGATATGAACTATATATATGCTAACTCACAAGAAAAGCAACTAAAAACTTAAAAAAACCTTGATGTAAGTGTTTCAAAATCATTCTGTCAGTTATACTATATTATATATAAGCAGTTCTCAGCACAACTGATACATTTAATGAAACAACAAATCTCCATTTCCACTTCAAGGTAGAAAACAAAGTCAGCTCAAGTGTATTACCAGCTAAACAAATTAACTTCAACATGTTGCTTCCTTATAGCACCTTACCAGCCCCTGTAAAAAAGTTCTTTTTTACATAGGATGTGCCTTCAGATGAGGACAGTGAACCTTCTTAAACTTGAAAGCCAAAAAGGGAAGCAAATGTACCAAGTCAGGAACCAAACCAAAACGTAAACTGAATTAACTCTCCAGTGTGATTACCCAGACATTTCAGTACTTTTCACAGATGGTTAGTGGTTTCATCTGACACCTGAAGGAAACAAAACAGCAAGGCCAAGTAATTTGCCCAAAGTCATCTAAGCAGATTTTTTTCAGAACTATCCTTTACTCAGCTGGGAGGAAAGATTAACAAAGACAGCAAAGTAACTTCTCTTTTCATAAATAGCATTTTAGGTCTCCCTAGTACGCTGACAGAATAACAGACGTAATATTTCCTTAATAGCGTAAGAAGAAAAAGTAAAACAGAAAGCAAAATAAATAATAGTCAATTTAGGAAGTAAAGGTGCTGCTAATTTCTTATTGCACTGGACAAGCAAAATGTACCCTCAACAATTTGTTTTTTCTTTTAACAGGTTGTCTGTGTTTCTTTGGCCAGATACAGAAATAATGTCAAATACAACAGCTGTTACTGGATTTGTTTTGGTTTGTTTTTTTTTTTAAAAACGATGTTGTCAGGCTTAAGACTCAATGGAAAATGCAACTTATAACAACTGAAGTAAACCTCAGAATAAGGGATGAGATCCTTTTTTCAAATAGTATTTGTTTCTGAAACAAAATACTAAGTGCATAAACAAAGTGCTTGTGAATATGTATGAGCATAATTCCTCAAAGACTTCATCCACACAGTACAAATGGAGTGACAAGTGCAAATCAAGAGAACCCACAGGACTGACCATGCCACTGGGTCATAACCACAAGCAAGCAAAAACAATTAGACAAGAAAAATTTGTTAAGCATTAAAAGGATGAGGGAAGGTTTCCACACTTCTCCTAATCATTTCAGCACAGCACTTGTGCTACTAACTGATGCTCCAATTGCACTCACAGCACTAAGATTTATTCTAGCCAGCATCCAGTAAGAAATTAGTGTTTTGCCACTGACAACAGTAAATGCAGGGTCAGACCCTAAACAGTTAATACAGAGTAGCATATAGTTTTGATTAGGCAGTCTAAAGGCAAACATCAGAAGTGTTGCAAGACCAAACTTTATTTTGGAATGCAACTTTTTCATGTTTATTCAACCTTTCACATCACAAAGGGGAACAAATCTTTATTAGAATTTATCTTTCATAACTAAACTCAATTCTAAATATAAACTTAAGTCATGCTGAAACATCAGATTTTCAACCACTTGCCCATTAATGGAAGCACATCCCCTCAAAAGAAAACAGCACTTTACAGAAGTCTCTTTTACCGATATGCCTAGTTTCGATTTACGAAATGTTTTGCAGTAGGTCATTACATATTTCAGTCCAACAATTAGAACTCTTTCAAGACAGCATATATACTGAAGTGATCCTTTGTTTCCTATATAAAAGCTACTGTAGTCATCAACAGCTGCAAAGACAGAAGATGACACAAGCAGGAACAGACTGGTAAACTCTGTCCTATAGTTACAGCACTGTATGTTTAATCTTAGAAAAGTTTTTGTTCATTGTAGCTTTATGTCATTCAGCATTTTCCATTAAATAGTATCTCTGTCAGCTTGCTCTCAGAAAAGAACACTTAGAAATCAATCTTGCCATTTACAGGATGAGAAAATAGACACAGATGCCACATTTCAGAGGGCTATAATAAAATCAGCTGCTTTGCTGTCTCAAAGTCTGGAAACAAGAAGTCTTATCACAAACTAAGATAAAAAAACATAGCTCCAAACTTTCCTGGTTTTAGGAAAACAATCCTACTTCTGAATTTTGAATTCAGTAATTAAAAAGTCATTTTAGTCGTAAGACAGGTCATATTTCCTCTATTTTAAGAGAAACTTCACGAATATGGAAGTGGCTGTTTCTATAATTAGTTGCTTCTAAGTGGCAATACTTCAGGAATGGTAAATATGCAGTCCAACTGGAAGCACCAGCAGCAGGCCATTTAACCCTCCCTATTTAGATTTAATACAGTAATTTCAACGCAACACTTAAAGTAAATACTCTATGAAGTTAATCTTTCCCTTTCCCCTCAGCTCATAAGGGAACCATGCATAATTATCTTCCCTTTCACAGAAGAAAGTACCACACTCGGAATGTAACAAAGCTACATATAAACATTTTTATGTTTATGTAGAAACTGGCAAGTGACAAAATGTGACAAGTTGCCATGTTTAAACACAAAAGAATATTCTAGGAAAAAAAAAGGGGGGCTAGTGGTGGCAAAATTTAATGTTTACAGTTACAAAACTCATCCAAAGATTTAAAAAGACTACCAAGAAGATCCTCTTCACTTTAGCTTACAGCATTCAACAACACATACAAACTTCAAAACTCACACTACCAATGTGAAGTACTAATATTTGGATGCTTTGCAACTTACATACTAAAAGCATTAATAGAAACCATTTATGTAAATCAGCTTCCTCATCTCCACAAACTAGTCAAGAATAAATAAATCTGATCAAAAAAGACACTCATATGTCATACCAATGACATTCAAATTCACGAAGAAGACATTCTCTAATAAGATCTTCTCCAATAAGAATGCAAAACTCACAAACTCGGAAGTTCCTCTGCATGTTCCAGGTTCAAGAGGAAAAAACCCACACAAAATGTACAGCATATGGAAACTGACCTTTTTCAGTTAGCCTCAGTTGAAAATTCTGCCATGCGTAAGAAACACTGAAGGAAATTGCAGGGGATAAATAGCACAAAATACAGAACTAGTGCTATTCCTATGGTAAGCATATTATCAAGCCAGCCGTTGAACGGTCAAGAATAGTAGATGTAAACAAAACAGGCTGTCTTTAAGCAATACTAATACAAAACACAGGCCATTGATTTTGCAACTTCACCTGATTTCTCAACTGCACTAATGGAATTAAATGTCTTAATCACAGGGCAAGACAAGTGTTAACACTGGGAAAAATCAGAGCACAGCAGCATCTTTGAGAGGGGAAGGTGCATGTTGTTTCTCTTTAGCTTTCTATCACAATCAGCTTCAATGGAAAGACTGCCAGAGGTCATGTGGAAAGTTCTATCTCTTGTACTAATATAACCTACATTTAACTGCTGAAACCCACACACTCTTTAATGGGAACAGTTACAGTTCTGGTGTAGACAAAAGTAAACTTCCATACACACCACCAAAATCACAACATATCCTATCATAACATAACTGGTTTTAAACAACATGACTATGTTTTCTTCTACATCACCTGTCAAAATATCACTGAACATATAACAACAGGCAAAGTCACACCAGGATTTAGGTAAGAGAAGCTTGAATGGCTGTCTAGAACTCTACGTCATTTAGTTGTCTAAATGTTCCTGGTGCATGACATCTCATACAGATTTACTGAGCCGACACCATAAAATACTGTTCAAATACATTCTCCCCAAAACATTTGCTATCTCTCTTTACTCTTGAAAAACTATAATACAGTAAAATATTCCTACTTCATATTGGAATTCCGCAGTGCTGATTCTTATCAGCATGCAGTTACCACACTGCCGCTAAAAGAATATTTAGGGGGAAAGGAGAGAAGAGTGTAAGCACTGTTAACACATGTCTGCATGTTTTAATATTCACATATCAGATGCCACAGATGCAGAAAGGAGCCCATATCAAAGAAAGGATGGAACAGCACCCAAAACTGATGCAACCTTACCAAACACATAGGAAAAGGAGTTTACATTCAATCCTTACAGCATTAAAGGTTCAAACCCAAAGCATTTAGGGATCTCTTAATCAAGATGCTACTGTATAATGAAGAGACAAAAGCAACAAGATAATTGAATCATTTTAGAAACTCATCAGGTGTCGATTACTTGTCTGCCTAGAAGCCTTACTAGTGAATAAGGAACCGACAGAACTAGATATGCTGCAAACAGAATAAATACGATGGTTCTTCCTTCAAAGAGCTTAAACGCACCTCCAAGTCGAAATACCAGACTTAGTTAAGCTAATCAGACAGAGTCAACATTTTACACTACGAATAACGCAATGATTCTCAGTTTTCATGAGCTATTTTCAACAAATAAAAAGAGAATGATTTGATAGGGGCATGTGTGTGAACCTTCGGTAATGAAGAACTCAAGGAACAAGGAATGAATATTTCAGAAGGGTACTGCAGTACTAATTACAGGCGAATCGGGGGGGGGGGGGGGGTG
>JASSUY010000214.1:0-17083 GCA_032466535.1 Forpus xanthops | reverse complement strand
CCGCCCGAGGCGTTGCCCTGAACGTTAGAGAGCTGCGCAGGTGAAGGGGAGCAGTGCTGTCCCCTCCGCCCGAGGCGTTGCCCTGAACGTTAGAGAGCTGCGCAGGTGAAGGGGAGCAGTGCTGTCCCCTCCGCCCGAGGCGCTCGCGGTTCCGCAGTCCGCGGCAGGTGCGTCGCTCGCCCTGTGCTCGGGCGGTGTCAAGGGCCCTCCGGCCGGCGGCGTCCTGGAAATGATCTGGAACATCGAAGGGAAAACTGAACATCCGCGGCTCATCTCAGCCTAGAACTGAGTCAGGAGCGCCTCGGGGGCAGGCGGGGCTGGGAGCGGGGCCCGGTGCGGGCCGCCGCCGGCACGAGGGGGACGTTGTAAGACGCGGGCTCCAGCGCGGCTCGACTCTCATTGCTGTTTTGGTTCTAACTTGTGTTTAGTTACTGTAATGCCAGTGCAGTCCATGAAACCACGTTCACCGCTGAGGCTGGGGAGTACAGCCAGTGCTAACAGTCCTCCCATACACACATCCGGTGTGTTACGTTCCTACCTTTCATTAGGCTAATGTCTACAGCCTTGGGCTTAATGGGCACCATGCTATATGAACATTACTAACTCGTGGCAAAGACAGAAAAAGAGAACTACCTTTGTAAAACACATGTGCAAAGGATTTTCTGGAGCAGACTCCTCAGCACTGACAGGTGAAGTGTGTTTATAAAATGTGTAAATGCAAGAAGCAGGCTTCTCCTTGATGGAGGTTCCTACGAATATGTGGAAAGGGAAAAAGCAAACCCATACCTGAATTTGATGGCAATAAAACCACCTAAAGTGCCTCTACTGAGCAATTTTTCTAGAGCCTCCTAGATTTAACCTGCATTTTATAATAATCTTTCCCTATTTATGTTCATTATGGTAAAATTTTGTGGTTTATAAGAAAATTATTTCTTGGATTAATCATCGTAATCCCTTCGTATTTCCCTAAGAGTTGATCTTCACCATTAAAACTTCCTATGTAACGCACAGTATTATGAAGATGGCTATCACATTGCACAGCAAGTTCTCATCTTGCAAACAGATGACACAGAGAACTTTTTGAGACTGTCAGTGCCTCCCCTGCTATACCGTGCACAGTAGGAGGATCACCGTCCAAGTGTAACTTTTGCCTAGACGTCTACAACATGACTTACATTTTGCACCTTAAGGTTTCATGGGCTTGCAGCCAACAAAATCATACGTCCCCTGGGTCACAGGAGAAAGGAAGAGGGTGAAGTTGTAATCCCAAATAAATGATAGGATTTCTAATAATTTCAGTGAGTACAATGTTCTGCTACAAGCGGAGAGAAAGAATGGCTGCTGCTGCACCCTAATTGATATGAGAAACCTCAACGGGAGAAGCTGCAGCAGTTGTACACTTGATATGTATTTCTATATTCCCAGCACTTGACAAGATTAAATGGTAAGCAGAACTAACACAAGTGTTCATAACCCCAGGAAGCCATTTCAAGGTAGTAACACGGATTAATTTGAGGTTATGACGTTATGTTCCCAGGAGCTTTTACACAATGACATTTGTTATTTCAACACAAGTCACAAAAATAAAACTGAGGATTAAGCTGGTTCTATCAAGACCTCTGAGCTGATGCAATGGAACAGCATTTCATCAGTAACTGATGAACTTAAATAGGAGATGTAAATCTAAAGATATAATGAAACATAAGCCACCTAAATGTAACCTTTGTAAATCAAACAACAGATCTCTACTGAGTGAAATGTATTTTATTCCCAATAGTTGAATGTGTATTGCTTTTTTCATGCAAAATGAGGTTGTCTCCTTTAAAACCTAGTCAATTTTCCTCTCCCAAGTAATGTGGGAGAACTTGCCTGACTGGACAGAAAACTGAAAAAATCCCACTGAAACAACTAGAACAGTGTATTCTTGTATTAGCACACCAGCATTTTAGTGTGGAATGCAGCTTAATTTGTCCAAATTGGTGCTGACCACAGAATATATATTATGACATTTGCTTAAGATAGCTGCTGTATTTTTAAAAAATAATGACTCATTATGGCAAGGCTTTTCATTATGAAATCCTTCTTTTGTTCCCAAGATACATACCAACAGAAAGGTCACACTTGGAAGGGCTGTTATGCATACTTAACCAACAATAACAAGAGCTTCTAAGATCTAAATCGGGCAGTGATTAAACAGACATCAGAGCTACATAAATCTACAATATATGTAATACAGAAAGTCATGCTGGGTGACCTGAGTGGCCACTTGGGTGAAAAGAACTCAAGCCTCCCATAAAATTTAACTCTTGTGTTATCAGTGTAAAGAAAAGCATACCAAAGCAATCGGAACCAGTTATGTTAGATCCTCTGTCCACAGCTATCACAACTATGTCAGGGTATCTGGTTACATCGCCCTTGATCCAGTGTTGTGTAAGAGAACTCAAACATTACAGTCCTTAAGGATGCCATAAAAAAAGTTTTAAAACCCCATTCAATTTAAGCATGCTGGTAATTGCAATAGCTGGTTTTGACATTCAGTCCTAAGGGTCCAGTTCTCAAATCTGTCAGTCTGTAAACAATTCCTGCTACTTTTTTATTGCTACATGGAGTAAGTGAATAGTGTAGAAGCAAAAATTATACTCCAACCTAGTGGGTGCTGACTGCAATTCTGCTGATCAGTTGTTTCTTATTACATCTGCTGGATAGTGGAGATGCCCTTTCTGAATACAATGGAGGACACCGACCAAATGAAGAATTAAATCTAGGTCAACACAAAAATTAAAAAATGGACTCTAAACCAAAATTTCTCAGCAGTATGAAAAGGCACATGGTAATGACTGTATTCAGAATTGAAATCACAGGATTGCAAGGGAATCTAACAGCATATGCAAGGCTACTCATGCTCTCTACTTACACTGGCTCTATTTAAGTCTACTGGGTGTAAAGTCCTGCAAAACACACAAGGATGTAATTAAGCATGTCTCACTGAAATCAAGGCAGCTTCTTATACTGGAAGCTGAACATACATATAAACTTAATCACACTAGCATGGAAGTATAAAATAAGGGTTGCTTAGTGACACCCCCTCCACCCAGAGGTCTAAGAAGGCTGAAACAGAGCTCCACAGATCAGCACTGAAACAGCACTGTCAGGTTTGGAGGTGCCACAGAAAGCAAGTGGAAGAGGCAGCAAGAATTAAGATGATTCCAAAATGAGTATTACTGGACTGGGACTAAAATCTTCAGCCTAATTATAGAAAAAGACCAGTACAGAAAGCAGATATATCTTAGCAAATAACATCTGTATCTGGGATACAACATGTAGCATGCTGCAGAGGCAGCTAAGGGCAGACACCCCAGAGAACATAACCAAAGTGGGGAGGTGAGCTGGGAACCAGTACATGAAGCTGAGAATCACAACTCTGATAGCAACATGTGATTACTACCTGGCAGGAGCCAGAGTGAGCCCAGCACTCCCACTGAGAGCAGCTGCAAAGAGGCAGTGGAGCCAACCAGGACAGATCCTGCCTTGCAACTCCTTATAATACTGCCAGAAAGAGATTAACCTTTACTCTTGCTGTAACACTTACAGTCATTACATCTGAAATTTAGTCCTAAATATGCAGTTATAATACAGGTGCAGTTTGCAATCTACCTTTCCACAGCTTTAGAAGCAGTTACGGCAGCAGTAATCTTTTCTGTCAATATCTTAACACTTTATGCCTAGCTATAATGTAGTATTGTACCTAGTTCTCTAATCTGGTTCTAAAATATATTTTTAGCACTTTGAAAATAATAAAGTAACAACTAAGCTTTTATTTTTAAAGTCTGTATTAATGTGGAAACTTAGTTCAAATAACTGTATTTTTAAGAAGGGTAAGGGGTACTGTCCAGAATGATATCATTTTACTCTTAATCCATATTTATGCAATTCCTGCTCAAGTAAATTAGTTCACTACCTCTCAAAAAAAAAAAGGTGAAAACATAATCTTCAAATACAGACATGTTTTACAGCTGACAATTTCTCAGTAATTACAAAAATCACAGTGTTTATTTACAGACTACAATTCAAATACCTTCATTATATTATTCTGCCAGGTGTGTTTCAGCTGTGCTGCCTTTATTCTGTTTTCTTTTTGCTTAATATATTTTTAAGCCTACTTAAAATGAAAATTAAATCCTCACTACAGCGCAGTTTCAGACCCAATTCATTAGAGAAGGACTTTGAGATGAGTACAAAATACATTCTTCCAAAGTATGTTTGATAAATACTACTACTAAAACAAATCTAAAATGCATGCAGACACAGCACACACATCCTCCCAGATTTCATTTGCAACGATGTTCAGTTTTAATGCATAAGCTGCCAGAAATTTAAAAGAGGGGTTTATATATACATGGCTTAATCACTATTGTAATCTTACATAAGATTACAACAGCCATTAATATGCTCACTTGCAAACACTGGTACTGGTACTAGCTAAAGTGCCAGTTTGTCTAGTACCAATAGCAACAAAAGGTGTACAAAAACATCAAAAAAAGTTGTGAAAAGCATGGCGCTGACAACTGCATGACAATAGCAAAAATGTAATGACTGGAACCAAGACTAGAGAACGCAGTGAGGCTGTTCGGCACTCCTGCAACAACCTGCAGTGCAATAATGTTATTTGGAAAACAAATTCAGTCACTCTTTTCTTTCAACCACTTGTTCACTTTTCCTGAGGAGGTAGAAATGACACCAGAGCCACATCTACCATGCACTAAGTGGGCTAAAGCAACTATTGGCAGTTTCTGCTGCAGTTGTATGACAACACAGCTCCTCTGTACTTCCCTGCAGAGAATTCTCATTTTACAGGTTACGAACATGAGAACACAGAAAAAGGGTAGAATCCCTTAGGGATTATGTAAATCTTCATTATTTGCCTAGAGCACAGATACTAAGGCACAATATGCATGAGTAAGAACTAAGATATGCCAAAACGGACAACATAGAGGTAGAACGACACTTTTTCAGTCTAAAAACACAGTGTTAGCCCTCACTATTAATAACCTTCATTTTTGGACTAGTCCTACTACAGATAGTCCTTCACAACAAAAAGGGAACTAGATGGATAGGACAAGATTTACTGCAGTATTTCTATTTCCTTCTTGAAAAACCCAATATGCCTACTCAACAGACATAGCTGGGATGGGAAAGGTTACATCAGTTACAACAGACAGTCTAGACTTTTTTTTTAGGTGATACTAAGTTTATGCACAGTTCTTTTTTTTTCCCTCCTTCATAAGAAAATAGTTGTTCTTTCCCACAGCAAGTGTGGCAGGAAATGGCAGAGAAAGGAAATGTGCTGAAATAGCTGTCACGGTCTCCATGGGAAGGAAAGCCTTGAAATAGCTGTCACAGTCTCTTGTCCCTAAGGGAGTAAGAACCTTGCAAGATTTGCTATCCAAATTAAAGTCTGTCTGTAGGAAGGGTCCCAGTTAATGTGCAGTATTATTCAGTTTCATATCACCAGATCTGGGTGGAATTTCAAAGTGAAAACTATGCTGCACATTACAGCACTCTTAAGTAGACACTATCTACAGACTTTATGAAGGAAAAAACTTTGCCTTTGCATAAAAACTAAGTTAAATTTATATTTATATTTTACTATTAAGTGGATAAATTAGAAACACCTATTGGTAAAAATATGCATCAGTGAAGGAGAAATGGCTCACCCAAGACTGAGCATCATGCTACTCATGCAACACATCTAACTTCTACTGTGCAAACTCTAGGGAAAAAAGTTGCTTGCTTTGACAACTGCAGAGCAAAATAATTTTCTAAGGGACATAATTACCCTTCAGATGAAAGTTAATTTTAGCCTATTTAATTATACACTGTTATCAATTTAAATCCTGTCCTAGAACATGGAGTTTTCTATGCTGTCTTGCATGTATGTGATTGCCATGTGTCACCTATTAGGCTTTTTAATTATTTTTGGGGTAGTGTTAATTGCTCTGCATCCATATTTTTTTCCTTCTACTGTATCAGTGACTGTGTGTGGCACTGCCTTGTGTGCCATTACACCATACCCTCAGCCTTAGAGTAGTTGTAGTTACGGAAGAAGTGACCCTACAAAATTTCTTCTACATTTCTGAGACCTGCAAGAGAATTTCTCCTAGCTCCGGGAAACCTGCTACAGGAAGATACGTGTTACTGGGGTCAACACTGCAGCTCCATATTTTAAATGGATCTGATGATCCCAAAACCCTCAGACATGAAAGGCTTGTGCCTACTACGTGACAGGACTTCAGGACCTGAATAGCAGTTCTGAAGGGACAATATTACAATCAAGCATTTGAGACAGAAGTATCCCCACACTATACACACAGTATCATTTTATATACACTGAATTTGGTCAAACCCACCACATATTAGGGAAAAAGACAAATAACAATCAGGGCCTGCATTCCTATTCCCAGGGTACTGCTTGGCAAACCTGTATTCTTGAAGTACCTAAATAAATACCAAGCATATTCCTGAGAAGCACCAAATACCCACCAAAATCAACTATGCAGGACTTACAATAGTTGGGTGTCTTGTAAGATACCTGCCAGCTTTTAAACTCTTGAATATTTATGTTAAACTACTTCCAGGAGGGAAGGGAAGTGGAGAAACAAATAACAGCACACATAAGGTTTAGCCTTAAAAATCTCAATATTGTACTTCATAAGTGAGGTGAAGATGAAGTAATGCCTATTTTCTTTTAAAAATAACAAAAGGAAACAGTATATCGAAAGCACGTCAAGAAACAAACTGTACAATTTCTGAACTGCACTGTTTATTTTGCTGCTTGAAACCTAAGTGACAGTATGCCACTATAATTATGGGGTTTCTTCTAAACCTTTACTACACTGCAGGTACAGAAATATATGGACACATTTTTGGAGAATTGACATTTTGCAAAATGCAGCAAACATTTCAATTTATACATGGGAAAAGGAAGTGTTCCAAAGGTATGCGTTTCAAGTTATTGCAGGTTATTTCTGTGAGAGAATTTCTGTAGGTAAAACATGTGTATTTAAAATCATGACAAAAATCTTCTCTCTGGTCATTAATTGCCCCTTTGACAAATTACTACGATGTTGTATGTTTAGGGCAAGATGTCAATACAGCATAAATCCCGTGGCATTTTGGTTTTCTTCTGGAGATTAAAGCTGTTTTGTTCTTGGGATAAATGCAGCAGCAAAACACAAACCAGCTGATCAAAAAAGCACTTCTGCCATAACTCCAATAATTTCAGGGCACACCAACCGACAGTAGTTTTGCCATTCCCAGTTCTTTAAGGTTTACATCACTGCACTGTTGCCTTAAGTACGTTTGTAAAAGCTTGTTTTCTGTTAAGCCAGCTTGCTGACTACAGCCTGGTTGAGAGAATTTAGTTGGTTGGTCCATTTATCTAACGCAGTATACCGTGCACCACCTCTCTTCTGATGATCCAGTTCTAGGAGCTGGTTGACTTGATCAATTCGGCCATGTATAGTGCTGGAAGTAAGTAAATAAATAAAATAAATCTCTAATGCACATGGAAGTAGGAGCTGGCAATAAATCAGAAGTAAAATAAGAGATCATGTTATGCAAGAGACATAGAAGTCCATTTCAAAATTCAGCACTTCTATAATATATTGACTTGGGTAGTCTTGCCTGTTTAGTTGCCATCATGATTGGAAATCAACTTAACAAATTCATTGGGCAATGCATACCTCATCTGCCAAGCTACAACCCACATAAGAATCTGAAGCAATACAAGGTAAACAGTCCTTGAAAGTCAAGAAATCGTGCAAAATAGTGATTTATGTAAAAATAAATTAAACCCATGTATGGATTATATTTTCCTAGTAGCTATAACAAATTATCCTCCAAAAAAATATTTTACAAATTGTAATTACGTTTTTAAAGTCAAGCAGAGCAGACTACTAATCTGTCAACCTGAGAACACACTCAAACATACATGGGCATAAGCAGCAATTACTAAGAACAGTATTTTTTGTAATTTCATAATAATACAAGTAATTATGTAAATCAAAATTAAAGTACGTACATGCTGCTCAATCTCTCTGTTTAATATTCTTGGCTCATGCCTTACAAATATGCTTTACTGGTTATAAGCCAAGCAAATCCAAAGACAGTGTCATTACCTTTTGGTTCCAGAATCAACCACTATTGTCACAATGCACAAAAATACTGTTTTGTTGCTTAGTATATGCTTTGATTATTTTAAAGTAATCAAATATCAATGATCAAGAATAAAGTACATACTTATCCAATATGCACTGCACAAGCAAGCTTTCCACATCAGCTACATCTATGTTTAACTCCTAAAAGGAAAAGAAAACTCATTATGCTGCTACTCTGTTTTGCAACATTATATCTATCCAGTCTTTATTTATATACAGGGTTTGATTTAATTTCTGTTTCTTTGTGTTTGAAAGAGTCAATTAAGTAATGAACTATTAAGCAAAGGAACTCCACCCAAAATATACAAAGCCAATGATCAAGAAGAGATCAGTAACTTCTCAGAAAAGGCTAAAGCAAAACTCTTGCAAGCTCCAGAAATGAGTCCCTGACTTACTGGGAAACAAAGAAACAAAAAACCACCACCATCACCACACCACCTCCCCTCCACACACACAAGAAATACAAACCCCAAATCTCCCCCCAAACCCCAGCAAATAAAAAGAAATAATTTTCAGAAAATAATTGGTTTGCACTCAAAACCTTTTAAAGGGCTACTTGCATCTTTTAGCTCAGGCAGGTTCTACAAAGCTCAGGTTATCTTAAAAAAAGGCATACAGAGTTCTAGAGAGAACTTAAGCATAAAACCCAGGCACCTCTAATACTTCAAGACTTATTTTGGAATGCTGTGAACTTTCACAAGAAAAATCACGGACTCATAGAAGATGGAAACAGTCATCTATTGTCACTGGGGTTTGATTTTGTTCCTTCCAGATTAGGGAATGAAATCAGTGACTCTAGTATAATTAGTTGGTTTGTTCTATTACTACAGTTCCATAATTCATACAACACAGACATCTGATGATATCTTTTGAACAAAAGAAATTAAAATTTGGATTTTTATGTTCACAACATTTACATTCATAATTACATTTTGAGTTACACAAATTTCACTTTTTATAGTTCTCTTTGGAAAACTGCTTTTTTATACCAAGTATAACATGCTAATTGAGTATTTCAGAAATGTATCATAGTACGTATTATAAAAAACATTGGGATGACACTTGCAATTTACATTTTCGCACTGCAAAGCTGCCAGCAGTGCCTCAGTATTACTTCATGGTTTATATTTTACATGTTCTATTTCTGGAAGCACTGTATTTATTTAAGAGCTTTTATTCGCAATTAATCGTTTACTTAAGCAAATGAAAGGCTCCACTGACACATACCTTAGAAATAAAAGGAATATGTATTCTTGTGTAAGGCTTAATTAATTTTATAAGCACTTGTGTTCTGATGTTTCGTAAAAGCTCTGTAAGAGAAAATAAATACTGTAAAAACAACAGTACTGAAATAAAGATGTGATACAGCTCCATATAGAAAGATATCCTAAATACTATGATCTTTTAAGGTAGTAATTCATTGAGGAGGAGAAAGATAGCAAAACAAAGGGACCTTTTTTTTTCCAGGGATTCAAGCAACATGTAATTCTCAAGATGGACATGTAGAGTTTAAAACTGTTTCAACACTGAACAACACATTCCCTAGTAAAAATTTGTATTAATTAAACTGCATAAATCATACAGATTATTGCACAATATATCTGTCCCTCTAATTGACGTCTAGAAAACTTGTCTTTTTCAGAAGTGAAAAGAGGTACTGTTAAGGCTCTGAAACTTAAATCTGCGTGCACATAACTTCATGGGGAAAAGTCAGATTTTAAGTTAAAAGATTAGGGCCTAATGCTATAATTTTGATGAGGAAATGGAAGTATAAAAGAGCCTCCATGAAGTGCCTGATTTTGCTTTGATAAGATAGTGCAGCCATTGGTTTAGAAATTTCTACATTGTTAAATTTGGATAAAATGAAAGCATAAATTACAATTGTAAATTAACAGAAAAAGAGCTAGATCTATTTTTACTTAACTAGTTATACAAGCACTGTTTATATAATGAAAAATAACACTGAAGTCCAGATTACTTAACTCAGCAAAACTAAGGAGATTAAAACAATGAGGCAAGGTATGTAAACATTATAACCACGAATGTACATTCTGTATCACTACAGAGTGAAAACAATGAGAAATCACTAGCATGTGAGGGGTGAAACCCAAATTCTCTTCAAACATTTGATTCAACTGTCCTTCATCACTTGCTTTCCAGTTCTGTTATACTTTCTTCCTTAAGCATTCATCTCTTTAATCCCACAAAATCTCCCTGCAAGACTTTGAAGCTTAGCAGTAGTCAACATGTAGCAGCAGTAGAGGGGTTATATTTAGATTCCCCTGCTGTTTGACATGTTCTCTTTTTACAAACAAGAAGTGTAAGAAAATCAGGTCTCTGCTCTTTTCTTTCATGTAAATATCCAGGTAAATGACCTTGCTATGCCACAGTAAGCCCTATTCTTGATGAGAAACTGGACACTCTATTCAAGTGAAGAGACTTTTAAATTATCAGATATATGGTAAATGCAGGGGGAACTGCATTTTCTTATGTTAATGGAATGAAACAGCATTATTTAGTGTGTTCCCCAGGTATTTTAAGTACAGGTACTAGAAATCCAAACAGTGGTTTCTACATTAGAATTATAAATCTTGTTTCCTATTTTATTACCACACATTTATTAATACAACCTTCATTACACTGTCTACATAACTTGTATTTAATCTGAAGAATAAAATTAACCTTATGAACTATTAAACATCTAACTGTTGAGACTGGCACAAACCACCTTTACAAGTAAGGCTTGCCCTTCTTCCATTGTTTCAATGGAAAAAAATAGCCACTATTCAAAATATTCAGTGCATAATAGCACCATAGATACTATCACTATCTTAGAATATCCGCTCTTGCTAGAACTTTCCCATTCATTCCTGCAATTCTTCATGGTCATTCTGCATGCTTGAATGCATGTTGGCCTTAATAAACTTTTAAAGAACTTGGAAACACTAAAGGAACCATCCCCAAGTAATTACAAAGAATTCTTATTCTACCAAGTAATGAAAACAAAAAGGATTAAAATAGCCTGCAAGAATACCTTCAATGTGCTCCCTTATGAAGGGATCATCCATGATGTTGCTGTGATTTGTTTTCAGAATCTTCTCAAATTCCGTGATGTCGTTATTCTGATAGGCACTGCACAAAAACCACGAGCAAAAAACAAGAGACTGAATTATTAATTTTAAAAGTTAAACAGACTCCTAAGAGCGTGCTCTATGCTTTTAAGAAAACCCTTGTAGTAAGTGTTGGTGGCTAATTATTTTATTCAGAACCTTTATAAGGAAAAACTATTTCAACATGAGATGCAACAGAAATGCCCTTTCTCCTATTTCCATTTGAGCAGTATTTACAGAAGTTCAGTACGCGCATTTGGTTATTCCACAAGTGCACCCTAGTTTCAAAACTTCTATAGTTTAAAAAGTTATTCTTTAAATAAGCCTCGACCCTAAAAATAGCCAATTTTGAAAAGTATCACTACTTGAATTTTGGCTTCATGAAGCTATACTTCATGAAACAAATGTGAGCTAAAAGGAGTCTAGAGGGTTGTTGCTGTTTGCAGAATGCCCATTTTAAGCTGATTTCTAAAAATATAAGAAGATGGAAGAAATACTGACTGCTAGGATCAACCATCAGTAATTCTGGCATAATATTACTTTTCAGGTTTTTACAGCAGATTACAAGAAGGAGGTGGGTTCAGACACCTGTTCTTCAGTAGTAGCACCACAGCATCAGTTAAGAGCATCATAGCCACTGAAACAAGGCCTTTTTCTTGTTTTACAATTCAAATCTATCATCTTTGCTTACAGAAACAATCAGCTGTAATAGGGACTACCTACTAACTAATTAAACTTACACAGTAATTTCGTACTAAGCTACGGGTTATCAATATTTAACCTGGAAGACACAGTGTCCAAAACATGCTTTCAACTTCTGTTTAATATTAAAATCAAACATTTTAAGAACACCATTATTTTTGCTTCATAGTCTATGTTTTTAAATTGTTTTTAAGCTGGTTTAAAAAAAAAAAAGTCATCCTTTAGTATCAGTAAAATGGGCAAGAAAAAGACCTGTTACATTTAAGGTGGAACTTGATAAGTTTATAAAGACTTATATGAATGGAATGGACTGTATCACATAAAACCAGTAAATTTTACTTTATAATTAAAAGAAAAGTCAGTCAAGTATATTTTATCACTTACTCCTCAAGTCTACTTTTGACATATATGAAACATTCAAGCTCCCAAAGTAGAATATAGCAAGAATTAAAACCATAATTGTATCTTTGGAATTAATTTTATCTTCTGCATATTTCTTATCTACACTGCTTTAACTGCATTATTAATTATAAAGAAGTTACACTCAAATGTCAAGATAAAAGATATAAATTAGGAATATGAAGAAAATCAGATTGGGTAAGACCATCTGGAGTTCCTTCTGCCTCAAATTCACATGGAACTACAACAGTGAAGTAGAAAAGACATGTCTAAAGTGCAGCTATTGGAAACAGTCCCTTAAATAAACTCCCAGATAATTTATTCATCATGATGTCAATAATGGATGAACTGCCTCACTTTCAGAAACAATCTGTATGCATACAGTGGTACACCACCATAGCAGTATCAGAGTAAGGGTTGTTCCAACATGACATCAACTGCATATTTCAAAGTGTGAGCAGGCATTAATTCTTATGTAATGAAAAGGTGGGAAAAGTTTTCCTACATGTTGTTTTCACTTGTTCATTGTTTTTACTGATAAAGTAAAGGCAGGATGAGTGGATGGAACGGGTTAGCTTCAAAGCACAGTATACAAAAGATGACTCAGTTCAATTTATTTTACCTAGTGACCTTAATATACTAGTGGTTCTCACATCACTGTTTCATCAAAGAGGTAATGAAGACTTCTTGTGAATTTCACATGTTTGAAGGACAGAGGAGATGACTTGACAGTTCAGTTTTCTATTCCTATATTATGAAACTCCTTTAGTAATCATGCCCATGCATCCAGTCAAGTTTGTTGGCTTTGGTATGAGGTCAATCTTACCTCAATTTCTTGTATATAACCAGCCAAATGCAAAATCAGTTGCAGTGCAAGGTGGGAAAACTTTTTTTAAGGGAGAAATGAGGGTTTTGCCACAGCATAAGAAATGCAGCATAGTAGAAGATAACAGCACATTTCTGTATCTACCTGGTACAGTATATATATTCACAGGCATGTCACAGTAAATAAATTTCTTAAGAAAAACAAACAGTGTACAAATATTTGCTCAATATTTATGAAATAACTATGTTAGCTATGTAGAGAAAAGCCATCCTTGAAATGCTCCATTTCTGGTTTGGATACTACATCTTCTTAATTTTGTTCTCCAGAAAAATTAAAATCTTACCTTACTAAATTTGTCATTGCTAGAATTTCTGGATCATTTTTGTATGGTTTCGCCTGAAGAGAACAGAAAGCACAATACACATGTTTATATTTTAAACATTTTTTGTCTTTTGGATAATTTCTCTATCCATTGGGGGGGGAAGTGAAAATTTTGAGGAATACCTCCTGAGAGTCAAATGGATTTATTCCAGATTTCATAAGCATGTTTGCTAAGACCAAGTATTTTAAGCAAGTGGTTCTTCTGGGGCTCCCTGATTCATCATAATTCTTGAATGCTTCAAAAAAATCAGTATGAGCCTTTTCAAACTCTCCTTCTCTTAAGTGCATTTTGCCTCCACATTCTGAAAAGAAAAAACAGATGAAGAGAAAAGGAACACTGTGTGCTTGCTGCTGACTACAATAATTGTACTCAGAAGTTCCATGCTATTTCTAAATAGATCACTGAAATATTTTCAGGAGTCTTTTCATTCTCTGAAATTGCTAGGGAAAAGAAAGCATTAGGGTCTTCACATACAGCACTGCCATTTGAATAAACCCATTCCAAAGAAGAAAAACCAAAACCCAACCCACACCATAAATCTGAAAGAACACTAATCCTTACAGCAAATAATTAGTTTAAGCTTATATTAAAATACTAGAAAAAAAAATGAAATTTATCTCCATTTCAGAGGTAACAGACTTCCTGTATTTATGGAACTTTTCCTATCTGTTGAGCAAAACCACACTTTAAAAATGAGAAATACTGTTTCCTTTTATTTCTGAAGTACCCACTGCTGCCCAATTATCTGTGCAAGTGCCTGCACAAGGGGAAGGGGAAAGGCACAACAGTATTCTGGAGAGTTTTTTTCAAGTCAAATGGCATGTTTCCACAATCGCTCATCATTACAGATAATAAACAGTACTTTCAAGAACATCCTAAAGCCCTTCAGTTTCTGATTAATTTCACTGAGGTGAGACACCAAGCACAAATTTACAAAAGGGGACTGCAGAAATAGCTGTTCCTTCTGCTAGCAGTCCTGTCTAGCCTTTTTTTAATCCTTTTTGTGTATCCTTTATTGCCTGCCTTGGCGATAAACATTTAAGCTCAAGTCTTCTTGCTCTTCTATTGCTTCTCTCCTACGCTGTATGTAGCCGCTGTGCTACTCTTCTGACCAGCGCATCTGTTACTCAGGCATCAAGAACAGCAGAGCTGAAGTCCCACAGGAGGAAAACATTGAATAATGAGACGGTAGCCACTGCATTTGTAGTCTCTCTGCCTGTCAACCTACAGCATCTCCTGTCTTTACAGCTGGAACCGGAAGAAACATTAATTACCCAATTTTCATAAAACCCATCTATGCAACAGAAGTTAAATGAAAAATTCAAGATCAACTTGCCTCTGATAACGCCCATGATCAGTGGATGAGGAATGGCTGACTTGATGTGCAATGACTGTTCATATAGTGCTTTAAGTTTTTTGTTATTTTTCTGTGCTGTATACATTTGAATTTCCAAAGCATAGATTTCCAACAGTTGAGTACCTTTTTTTAGATCATCTTCCCCATCATCAGTCTAGGACAGATTAAGTAATAAATACTGTGAAATTTTAAGAGAACAGTGATTTCAGTTTATACTAGTACCAAATACTCTCAGTAATTTCCTGTCAGAAATAAGGATATTCCTAAAGCTTAAAAATTTTGATATAGTGGTTAACACAAAGCATAATGACTTATCACAGGCCAAGTTTTGAAGGCTGTTATTAAAAAAGTCATTATTTTTATTTAATGAAATCTTTTCCTCAGAACTTGGCCCTTTATTTTCTGCTTTCCTTAAACCACACTCTCAGCATATAAATGGAATAACTGACATACATACATATATATAAAAATACATACTCTCCTCTGCCTATAACAGAACCATTTCCCAGGTATTTGTAACCCATTTTTCATGCTGGAAGAAGAAAGGGGGACACAAACAAGCACAGCAGGCAGGATGGCAAATTTCTACCCCCTGTTCCAAATGGGAAAGGGAGAAGTGTACTTTCAGTTTTTAGTAAAGCTCACTTGGAATCCGCAGTATATTTTAAAATAAGTGTCTGTGCATTACAGATTATTCATAGATTATTCATATGTCCTTCTGATCCCTGTAGATGACTAAAAGGAAATTTAATCAGCAATTGTGACTATCTTTTAAAAATTATCTTTAGGCAAGGAATAAAACACATCCTTTTTTGTTCATGTTATCAAACAGATAAAATAAAGCAAGCACACTATTTCTTCCCTCTGTACTAAGGCCCAGCAACAGTGCCTCAAAGGCCAACAACAGATGTAAAAAAACCCTAACAAAACAAATAAAAAAACCCTACAAACAACAGTGCTGCTTACTAAGCTACAGTGATTTGGAACATAAGTGTACCTGGCATGACTGATGCAGCTGACGCAAAATCTTTTGTAACTTTCCATATTCTTCTCGTTCTAAATATAATTTGCCAAGCTGTAATGAAAAAAAACAAACAAAAAAAAACTGAAGTACTGAGGTCTACTAAGATTTCACAGTTATCATTTATAAATAAGAGTCAGCTGAAGGTGTCACAAACAAAAGCAAAGAAGGGTAAGTTGGATATTTTACCTTTGTGTTTGTCTTAAACCACAATCTATCATTCTTAGCATCTTTCAGAGCTTCAAGTGTTGTTTCATAGAATTCCTGAAGCAAATCCATCTGACATAAAAAATCAGAATTCTATAATTGTAAACAGCAAATTTGTACCTGTTAATAAAGTCAATCTGAACAAACTAAAAGTGCATGCTTGAACTTCAAAATAAGAAAGGTATCTGCATCTTAGTGTCTGCTTTTAAACCATAAAGACCTTCTAAAGTAACAAAACTAAGTGCTCTTGCTTTTCTTATATGAAATAGCTATCAATAAAGTATTCACATTTTAAGACTTTAACTATCACGCTAGTGAAAATGAAAGCCACCTTACACAAGTCCATCTTATATAACCAAGCAATAACATTCTTATGTTGTGTAATATTCTTATGTTGTGTAAGTCTTTCTCTTATGTAGAAGACTAACACTGGCAGCATTGCTCCTACTTAAAAGGAGAAAAACAAAAATAATTTCCATATCAAAAAGAAAATATAATTTACAAGAGACAAATGGTCAAAGGAAAAAATGCTTTATCCTTTCTACATTACCAATGCTGCATCAAAGACAGCTTTTGAGCACATCAACCGTTTCTTTGCATAAAAACCCCAAAATGGAAATCAAGGTGCTGAGTGTCACCTTTAACAAAGATTCTACAGAAAACGTATTAGTATTGTTTATGGCCATTGTTCTTTGGGGGACAACAGATCTGTGGCTACACATCGGGTTTGGATTTTCGGACTGGCCCTCCAGGTCTTGCTCCAACTGCATTTAGACCAAATACACTGACCTCAGCTAACAAGGCAGGATCTTAGACCTTAAGAGTAAACCATCATTCAACTATTAAACTTTCATTTCCTAAGA
>JASSUY010000210.1:0-11602 GCA_032466535.1 Forpus xanthops | reverse complement strand
TGTGAGGTGAACTGATGCCAACTTTATAAAGTTTAATCATGCCAACTGCATGCCCTACACCTGGGTACGAGCAATCTCAGGAGCAGTTACAGGTTGGGCAGAGAATAGATTGAGAGCAGGCCTGCAGAGAAGGACTTGGGGGTGTTGGTTGATGAGAAAATGAACATGATCCGGCAGTGTGCTCTTGCAGCCCAGAAAGCCAGCCGTATCCTGGGCTGCATCAAAAGGAGTGTGACCAGCAGGTCAAAGGAGGTCATCCTGCCCCTCTGCTCTTATGAGACTTCACTTGGAGTATTGTGTACAGTTCTGGTGTCCTCAACATAAAAAGGACATGTAATTTTTGGAACAAGTCCAAAGGAGAGCTACAAGGATGATCAGGAGACAGCAGCACCTCCCGCATGAAGATAGGCTGAAAAATTTGGGGCTGTTCAGGTTGGAGAAGGCTGCGTGGAGACCTCATAGCCATCTTCCAGTATCTGAAGGGACCCTATAGGGATGCTGGGGAGGGACTCTTCATGAGGTACTGTAGTGAGAGGACAAGGGGTAACGGGTTCAAACTTAAATAGGGGAAGTTTAAATTGGATCTGAGGAAGAAATTCTTTCCTGTGTGGGTGGTGAGGCACTGGAATTGGCTGCCCAGGGAAGCTGTGAATGCTCCACCGCTGGCAGTGTTCAAGGTCAGGTTGGACATAGCCTTGGGTGACATGGTTTGGTGGGAGGTGTCCCTGCCCATAGCAGGGGGTTTGGAACTAGATGATCATAAGGTCCTTTCCAACCCTAAATATTCTATGATTCTATGATTTCTATACATCACTGAATGTCAGCTCTGTTCTCTTACGTATTCTATCAAACAAATCAACGTCTTTGAATGTGCATTCTTTTTAATCTATTTACTCTTTGCTCTTGTGGTTTCAAGTCAGTCATATATTGCCTAGTTTTGTAGCTTTCTTTGTAAGTTTTACTGTGATCTCTCACACAGTAAGTAAGGAAGCATTTCTGTCAGGAATCTTTTTGTCTGAATGAAATGTTTGTCCTCTGGAAATCTCGTAACTTAACTTAATTTTCTGTGAGCATTTGTTTCAATAAAATCTGGTTCTTCTAAGGAACATGGAGCACAATTAACAAAATAGCAGAGATCATGGTGTCCTGAATGAATTGTGTGAGTTATGGCTTAAACCACGACACATGACCAAAACAATTCCATTAAACACTGCAAATAAATATTTGTCTATGTTTTTCTTTTATTCTCTATCCTTTAGTGTCAGTACTACATTACGTGGATACTTTAGCTTGCTTTCATAGGAAGTAGATTGAGAAATTCATAGGTTTTCAGTTGAATTCACAGGGCTGAGAAGTCATATCAAATGAAAAACATAGGGAATCAGTCTAAAATAGGCCAACGGGAGATTTGTAAAACCTCCATATCCTTGATGCTGGAAAAAATAAAACTTTCAAATGCCAGCTAAAAATTATTATGGTTGTGATAACAAGAGACAACTTACAAAAAAATAGCAATTAGATGTGAATAAAGCTCATGTACAGGTATCCAACAAGTCTGTATGATCTTTGTGCTTATCTGCAACCTATGGAATGGGATACCCTGCAGGTTTATGATTCTGCACCAGTAGGTTATGTTTCAGGGACAGGGATTAAGATGTAACTTTAACAGGTTTTTCAGTGGATATTACTCATGCACATGCTGAGATTTTAAAGCTTTTCACGTCATTCCATGGTCTATATTACACAGGCACCTGATCCATGTGGAAGATGTGTGCATCTAGTTGAAGGGTTCTGCTGGAACACATTCTACCTTTGCCCCTGCACCCAGGATTCTTTAGTGTGTGTTGGATGATTGTTCTTTGTCTAAGATTCATTCCACCAAGCTGTCAA
The DNA here is from genome assembly GCA_032466535.1 of Forpus xanthops. Classification (NCBI taxonomy): domain Eukaryota; kingdom Metazoa; phylum Chordata; class Aves; order Psittaciformes; family Psittacidae; genus Forpus; species Forpus xanthops. Next base: position 9,712 of record JASSUY010000210.1, on the reverse strand, counting down.
AATGAAGCCAGAGTGTATACAGACCAGAGATAGGGGGAAGATTTCTGAGTCCCACAGCCCCAAAGTGACAATGGAGACTCATGCACTTTTTCAGTACTTCCCATTCAGGTTATAATTCACCTGAACATTCTTCAGGTTGTATTTCTTGTACCCAAATGATAATAGTAATAATACAAAGGATAGCATTTAAGGTGAGTTGCTTACTACATTGAAGTTAAAAGCAAATCTCTTATTCTTCTGTTTTTCTTCTGTTTCTAATATAGATCAGAATCAAAGCCTAAAATATGCTTACAACAGAATGTACCTGGCACTAAGAACATAATTTTCATTTATCCCTTAAGAAGAAAAATAAAGCACTGAGCCTGCATCACTCTGCATTCCTGTTATCAGACTTGCATTTTCTTGGAATTGCTCCACAATTGAGATTGCAGTTTAGTTTTTGATTGAATGTTTTGCACATTGTATTTCACTTTAGATTTTCTCTAGCTCTTTTAAACTGAAGTATGAGTTTAGTTTACTAACCCTTTGAATAGAATAGTATTCAAAGCAGCATCTTAGGTGATAGAAGGTTGAGGAGAGCAGTGCTTTAGAGTATTCTCTCAGTTACCTTCACTTATATTTGGATGAATAAAAATATCTTACGCTAAATGTAGCTGACTTCCTACAGCCTATGGGATGGCAATTGAAAGTCCTGGCCTCCCAGGTCATAGGGAGGCTAACTACAGGTGAGATGTGCCGTCCCAGAAGTCAATGGTTTAATCTTATGGCAGGATGAAGACAGGTAAAAAAAACAGGTGAAATTTTGAGGAAGGTCATATATAATTTATGATCTAGTTGCCTGAGTCATATCACAGCTACATAGCCATTTTTAATTAGGATAAATTCACACTGCTGTCCAAAAGTATGGTCATATTTTCCTCTTGCACCTAACTACATATTCAGCTTTTATTAGCACAAGCAATCCAAACTGATCTACCTGAGATATAAGTCAAGAAACCAAATAAAGAAGCTAACAAGCAGTTTTGCAGAAGATCAGTGACATGATCTATTGGTTTGGTTAACCTAATTGGAAGAATGCTCTTACTCCATGCAGATTTGGGAATCAGGGGGCTTCTTTTAAGTGCAGGACAGATTTATAGCAGGTTTGAGAGACAGTAGTCATGGAGTCAGCATCCTATGACTTCAGCAGTTTCAGTGATCCACCTTTATGGGTCATGCTAGCCAGACTGGGAGGATCTCACTTTCACAGAATACCTCTTTAACTGCTCTTGTAAGATACAAGAGCCTTCAGGCTCCTGAGGCTAAACCCAGGGGGAAAAGTGAAACATCAAAATATTCTGTGCCTGCAGCAGAGTCAAGCTTTCCAGTGTCAGCATACATAGTGAGATTATTAACCTCTGATTTAAGCAATATTCCTAAGTAACAAACGAATCCTGTTATTTGAAAAGAAAGAGTGTCACAAAAGTCACATTAGTGCATGACCCGCAATTTCTGCAGAAACTTTTTTTTTTTTTTTTAAGAGAGCAGTAGAGACTCGTAGACCTTTGAAAGTAATGAGAGTGGAAAGTTGCCTCCACTTTTACTTCTATTTCATCTCTTTTCTGAGGTGGAAGTCTTCTCTGAAGACTGATATATTGTCTATTTAGGTGTACTTTCTCTCCAGCATGAAAGATCCTGAATAAGACCTGAAGAATACAAGGCACTACACAGGAAAACATCACATCAGAGTGTGATGAGGCAATTGCTTCCTATAAACCTTGCTAGAAAAGAGAAAAAGATGCCCAAGTGTTTTTAACTATGCAAAATGTCAAGGAAAATAAAAGTTCTTGAAACTAAGGCATTTCTTTAAACTGAAAAGGGATGTACAGGAGCTGAACAAATCAGGAAGCAGAATTTGGTCAGATATTTATGAGTACATAGTCATAAATAGGCTTGAAAGAAAGTGACTGTTTTGCAAAACTGAGCCACTCTACTGGTTTTAGTTGGGATAGCGTTAATTTTCTTCATAGCAGCTAGCAGGAGGCTGTACACTGCATTTTTGCTGGAAACAGTATTGATAACATATAGATGTTATTGTTACCGCTGAGCAGTGCTTAGACAGAGTAAAGGCCTTTTCTGCTCCTCACACTATCCCACCTAGTGTGGGGGTGCACAAGGAGGTGGGAGGAGATATAACAGGACAGCTGACTCCAACTGACCAAAGGGATGTTTCATACCATATGACATCATGCTCAGCATATAAAGCTGAGGGAAGAAGAAGGAAGAGCAGAACTTTCAGAATGATGGTGTTTGTTTTCCCAAGTAACCATTATGTGTGATGAAGCCCTGCTTTCTTGGAAACAGCTAGCCACCTGCCTACCAATAGGAAGTGGTGAATGAATTCCTTGTTCTGCTTTGCTTGCACGGATAGCTTTTACTTTACCTTTTTAACTCTCTTTATCTCAACCCACAAGCTTTCTCCCAGTTACTGTTCTGATTCTCTCCCTCACCCTGATAAAGAGAGGGTAAGGCAGCAGCTTCACAGCACTTAGATGCCAGTTGGGCCTAAACAATGACACCTGCCTTAACACTATGAAACTAGTGCTGAGAAAGAAGAATTTTAATGCGCTTGAAGATCTTAGGTTCACAATCCCCTCTGAAATACTAAGGAATTACATCCTTAATTCTAAGGTATACTTTGACTCTGTTTCTTCTGCAATTCCTATATATAGGACAAAGAGAAATTAACTGCTCTGCAGAATGCCTTACCATGTATGTTTGTGAAATTCAGCCACCTACAAGAGATTATCCTTTCCTCCTCTGTCTCAGGCAAGAGCTATCCAGCCAAGCCCTTTTCAGACTGCTTCAAAGTTCTGTTCCTCCACTTATCTTTGGCCACTTGACTTCACTCTAGCCTGCTGTAATAATGAGAGCCTTCTTTGATAGAAAGTGACATAAAAACGACCTCATTTCCTTCTTCTTGATTAATTTTGCATCCCTCAGTACCTATTTACCTTGATAGATCAGAAAATCATTTCCCAGGAAATGACTGAACTTAAATAGCACTTATCTTAAGGAGAGAGTAGTGAAATTGGTGCAGTGTTTTTCAGGGTTACTTGTTTGTGGGCAGATTGTGTGTCCATTTTAGTGTTTCAACACTGTGGTTTGAACCTTGTAAAAAGAATTTTTTTTTTTTCATGACTTATAAATATTAATGCAGTTAAATAGCCACCCAACCTTTGTTTCAGATTGACAAGGACAGACATGTCCTAGTATACTCCTAATTTTATTTAGTAAAAGAAAGCCAGAATACAGATATTCTCAGGAGAAGTTACAAATCAGAAGGACAGAAGGATTTTCTCATTTTATCAGAAAGCAGTGTCATGAAGCAACCAAAAACAAAAAAAAGGAGTCAAGAGAATTATTTCAAGCTTAGGCATAGATAATAGGTGATAATAATTAATTATTAGGAAAGGAAGAAAGAATTATGTTTTTAAAATTCCTAAAAAGTGAGACAGGTAATCAGGAGAGAATAAATTTTGAGAGGAAGAAATTAAATGAAAATACATAAAATGTGTAAAACAAGTGGGAGGGGAAAAAAATATTGCCCAATTGGAAAAACTGGGTAGTGGATAACATCAGCTCCTTCTTACAGATCTTTACTGCTTTACTCCTTAGTACTACACATGCAGAATCTGTAAGTGGGTCTTATGCAGAAGACGTGCACACAAAAAGCAGTTGTCCTTTGTATACCTCTGTAAGTGTTCTCTGTAACCTAAATTGTTTTGCAAGAAGCTAGCTAGATTTGTGAAAATAATTTTTAAACAAATTTTCTCAGCAAAACCAATCATCTCTAGGAGTCAAACTATATTTCTTTATTTTTTTAAAGAAAATTACCAATGCCGTTCAGCAGTAGAAAAAGAATGAGAATGAGCAAGGAGGAAGAAGCAGCAAAGGTAGAGTAAAAGGTTTACTTTTTCTACAGTAGTTGAGCAGCGTCAAGATTTCTAAAAAGTGAATGGCAGAGGGTGGTTTGGAGCTAAGAGAACTGGTAGAAGTCATATTACTTTTGACAGGCAAGTGGCCATGATGACACTGAAAACGTGCAGTCTCCTGTTTTTAGGAAACATAATTAGGCAATAAGTAAATCAATTCACATTTCACAATAGTGAATATGTGTTTCTTTATTGAATTGTTCTGTTTTCTTTAGGAAGCATGTGTGCCAAATGATGTAATAGTTGCCATGGGAACTATCCTTGCCTAATAAAAAAATTGTAGAATAAAGCTCTGAGAGCTTCTAAAGCCCTACCTTGCATGCACTTGCTATTTTTCTTATAAAAAAACAAGCAACCATCCCCCAAAACAACAAAAAAGTAATAAAAATAATGTTCTTCCACTTAGATCCTTAAGTAGGACTTCATTCTTGAAATAGACCTGCTGATAGTGGTGTCTGGAGTAGGTGTATGATTATTTATTTAGAAAGGAAAAAAAAAAAAAATTGTGATAAAAATTTATAAATTTTAGAGGTGTGTTAGAAAGATGGATGGTACAATGTGCTGGTTAAGAGCTAATGGAAGTTTCTTAACATTGCAGTTTAAATACACCACTTTTCCAGTGAAAAAAAAAAACAATTGTATTTATTTATTAGCAACAGAAAGTGTATCCAATGCTACTCCTCCTCTTATTCTATCGATGTGACAATCTTTCTTTATAATGCTGGAAGAGAAGAGGAAAACATTTTCTGCAAAAGCACTTAAATACCCTTTTGGGAATCTGAGTGTTTCACCAAGCTTAATATTTTGCAAATGCTGTAATTTTGTGGCAAAATAACACAATTTATTTTTTATCCAGAGGGAATGTTTAAACTACAGTCCTTTTACTTCTGTTTTTCTGCCAGCATACACAGAAATCACATCTGTAAAACTGGTACTCAGAACCCAAAGAAAAACAGTAGTTCCTGATTTTTTTTTTTTCCTTCTTTGTGATTTCGTAGCTAAGTGGAATCAGATGTGATTAATTACTCTTTAAAATATCTTTAAAAAAAAAAAGTAGATCTAACTTTGCCAAATATGGATTGGATGGAAGGTTTCAATTTTTATTGTATTTTTGAAAACTCTAATGACACTGCTTACTGCTTGGAATCTTTTGTGAGTCACAAATAAGTGTCTTTCTACACACGGTGCACAATGAATTGCAGTTTAAAAGGACAGAGTGGTAGGTAGGGTTCTTCCAGGCAGCCTTAAGCCTTCAGTTAATATTTGCTTTGTTTTGTTTAATATATGGTATACAAATTTTCAGTATAAATAGAGTTTATACTTTCCTAAGTTCTGGAAACACTGATCTTTTATAAAGTGTATGACTAAATTCCAGAAATAAATCCAGTGTTTTAATTGGATACGCTGTACTTCCACAGCATCTTTCTTCATAAGTACTCTACTGACATTTATTAATTAATGGTCTGATCCTGCAACCCTTACTCATCCACATAATTTTTACTTGTGATTGCAATAATTCAGACCTTTTTTCCTGAGTAAGATTTACAGAGTGTATGCCTGTTCAACAGTAAATGAAGTCATAAACACATAACTGAGCAAGGCTTTAGGAAACTAATTGCTACTTGGCTTGATGGAAGCAGTCGTGAGTAAATTAGGCAGTGCGGCTCAGAATATACCTGACTGTAGCAAAAAAGGCTGAACCAGGATGGTTTGTCATGTATTCAGAACTAGTTTTTAAGAAAACCAAGGTCTCTCTGAGGAGAAAAAAAGATAAAGATAAAAAAGAAAAACAAGGAGAACTGATTATGAGACATATAGGAGAAAATATGGAAGGGTATGGGTGTCACAGGTTCAAAAGTATAAAAAGAAGAAACACCAAGCACAGCACCCCATGAGCATCTACCCTTCTATGAAGCTATCCAAGGAGTTGCTATGGGTGCCTTGTCCTAGGATTTGACACCACAAAGGAATGGAAAAAGGCCCCACAGTAGCTGTAGCTGTGACTCTTCACACACACCCCTCCCTCCATCAAGACTCTTCTTGGTGGAGTGAAGCAGCTTGTATGGGGAGAGGGGTCTCCTGCAACTCAGTGAGGACTTAGAATATTAGAGTATATGTAAAAGGTGAGGTGAAAGTACAACTACCAACTTGGTGACAGGGAAAGGATTCTGAGTCACTTGGAGGACCTTTGTGCCTGACTTTCCCTTCTGTTGCAGGGGAAAATGGGGAATCTAACAAAAACTCATGCTGTGTACACAGCCATGTTCACCACTTTTTATGTAATTTTCAGCTGAAGTGTCCAGCGGATTAGGGAATCGGATCTGAACCATCAGGTGGTCTATTGGCCTCTTACCCTCTCTTCAGGTAGTAAAAGGTCTTTTTAACCTGGATATTGGCAGAACATAACACTCATAACATGAGTTTAGTTAAGCGTGAGTTTGCAAAGACATTTTCATGGCAATTTCATGGTCATTCTAGGAGTTATACAGCCTGTTCAGGCATGTGAAAGAGCTGTGTAAGGAAGCTACACACAGGGAAATGTGAAGGGTAGGGAGGCTAGACATAGAGGTAAAGAATTAATGGAGGGTAAACATGATATACCCTCCCATGGCATGCACAAAATAGAAGAGGATTCCTTTATAGGAATAAAGGAATACATAAATAATCCTTTAAGGATATGTATGTATTCTTTAAAAGGATACATAAAGTATCATTAATGTCCTTGAACAAACTGTGGGGAAATGCAGTAGATGGATGATGCTGTGAATTATGCAAACAGCACACAGTGAACATCTTTCTGCCTACCATGGCCATCCTTGGTTCGCTGAGAGGGCTCTACCGCTGGCATACAGGAGTCACGTGGCAGGGGTTTCACTAGAAGGTTTCTGCTTTTGCTGGGGTGGAGGACCTTCCAAGTTCTTCTAGTGAAGAAGAATTCCTGGCAGAAGGCAAGAAGTTCAGACCTCTTAGGCTGATGGCCTAAAGCTATTAAAGACCCTGCTGCCTAAAAGGTGCTTTGGGTTGTGACTATTTCTCAAGACAGTGTTACAGCTGCTTTCAGGAACATCATTCACCATGGTTGCCAGCTTCCTTCACATCTCTATAGCAGTAGCAAGTTTGACTTTCCAAGATTCCTACTTCCAGACTGGGGTAGGAGTTTTAGTCCTAGATTTGTATTACACGTTACCAGCCTTCTACCCCTCTCCTTCCTAGGCTTACTCATCTGAGAAGCCTTGAGTCAGCTCTATGCCTCACAAAATGTCAGCAATGGCATTGGATTCTTAGTGAAGAACGAGCAGTGTGTTCTAACATTTTTAAATACGGTTTGGATGCAATTATGTAACGCTTCTTACTTATGTAAATGGTCTCAAAGACTTCAGCAGAATTACTCAGGAGTAAAAATTATTCACATAAATAAGAGTTTCAGGATCAATTATTTATCTATAAATGTTGGGAAAGTACTTACACTTTCAGGAAGAAATTCTTGGGAGAAAAGACCTGGGTTCATCACAAGGAGTACTGATACTTTCTTTACGAAATTGTCTAATTTAGGTTATTGGACAAAGCTCTCTCTAGGGAGAGAGAGTTAGGAGGAAAAGGATGGCATCTACAGATATTTATTTAGCTCATTAAGGTCTAATTCTCTGCCTCGAGAAGCTTTTCTGTCTCTCCTGACAGGAGGAAAGCTTCCAGTAATTAGGCACCTAACTTGCACACTGTTGCAAAGTGGGCTGAAGCCTAGTTGCCATGCAATCAATTCTACTCAATGTGTCCATGCCAGCCATGGAAATTCAAATTCTGTAAAAGCTGTTCTCACTGAAACCTCTGCTGTAACCTCCCTACCTCTCCTTGGCCCAGTCATCTATGTTACAATGACCCCTGGCCCAGCCCTGATGTAGCTCAGCAGCACAACCTTGGCTCTGCCTTTTGAGAAAAAAAGTAATGAGAATAAGCTATGAGAAGGGTAGAGAATGAAGCTGAGAAGGATAAGAAAGTGAGAAATACAGACAGAGGTACGATTATAGATATGGGGAGTGATAGTACTTTAAAGATTCAAGATGAAAACCACCAACTTGGTTGTCATTTAAAAAAAAAGAAAATACCCAAACACAAAACAGCCCACAGAGTCGGTTGGTGTCATTAATGTCAGTGCACTGCTGATGTCAGTGGTCTCCATGGGGGTGACATTTTAGCAAGACCGAGGGATCAGTAAATAAACAAAACTTATCAAAATTTTAGGGAGCAGGTGAGGCTGAGGTTTTCGCTCCTCACTAATGACCACCTGGGTAGGAGAGACATTTCAGAGCCTTCTTGAAGGTGGTAAACTTGCTAAGGGTACACTCAATCCACAGTCCAAGTCATAGAACCATAGAATCATAGAATAGTTAGGGTTGAAAAGGTCCTTAAGATCATCTAGTTCCACCCCCCTGCTATGGGCACAGACACCTCCCACTAGACCAAGCCACCCAAGGCTATGTCTAACCCAGCCTTGAACACCGCCAGCAATGGACCATTCACAACTTCCCTGAGCAATACATTCCAGTGCCTCACCACCCACACAGGAAAGAATTTCTTCCTCAGATCCAATTTAAACTTCCCCTGTTTAAGTTTGAACCCATAACCCCTTGTCCTATCACTAGAGTCCCTCATGAAGAGCCTCCCCAGCATCTCTATAGGCCCCCTTCAGCTATTGGAAGGCTGCTATGAGGTCTTCACACAGTCTCCTCTTCTCCAGGTTGAACAGCTTCAATTTTATCATCCTATCTTCATAGGGGAGGTGCTCCAGTCCCCTGATCAATCTTGTGGCACTCCCCTGGACTTGTTCCAACAGTTCCATGTCCTTTTTATGTTGTGGACACCAGAACTGTACACAATACTCCAAGTGAAGTCTCAGAGGAGCAGAGTAGAAGGGCAGGATTACTTTCCTCACCTGCTGATCACGTTATTTTTGATGCAGCCCAGGATACGATTGGCTTTCTGGGCTACAAGAGCACACTGCCAGCTCATGTTCATTTTTTCATCAACCAACACCCCCAAGTCCTTTTCCTCAGCAATGCTCTGAAACTCCTATCCGCCCAACCTGTAACTGTGCCTGGGATTGCTCTGACCCAGGTGGAGGACCTTGCACTTGGCATGGTTAAACTTTATAAGGTTGGCATCAATCCACCTCACAAGGGTGACAAGGTCCCTCTGGATGGTATGCCTTCCCTCCAACGTATCAACTGAGCCACAGAGCTTGGTGTCATCGGCAAATTTGCTGAGGGCACACTCAATGCCACTGTCCATGTCACCCACAAAGGTGTTGAACAAGACCTGTCACAGCACTGATCCCTGAGGGACACCACTCGTTGCTGGTCTCCAGCTGAACATTAAGTCATTAAGCACAACTCTTTGCCTGCGGCCATCCAGCCATTTCTTTGTCCATCGAGTGGTCCACCTATCAAATTGATGTCTCTCCAACTTAGAGACAAGGATGCCATGTGTCAAGCAGTTTGCACAAGTCCAGGTAGATGACATCAGCTACTCTACCCCTGTCCATCGGTTCTGTAGCTCCATCATTGAAGGTTACCAAATTGGTCAGCCAGGATTTCCCCTTAGTGAATCTATGGTGGCTGTCACCAACCACCTTGTTTTTCATGTGCCTTAGCATGCCTTCCAGGGCAATCTGCTCCAAGATTTTGCCAGGCACAGAGGTGAGGCTGACTGGTCTGTAGTTCCCCGGCTCATCCATTTTTCCC